>AWUE01023233.1:0-29346 GCA_001974825.2 Corchorus olitorius
ATCCCATCTTTTAGAAGTTACATTCGCATATTCCATGTTGATTTCAAATTAGCAATTTGGTTAATCCATATGCATTTTTGGGTTTTAGTATTACATATGTGTTTGATAGCATTCAAAAGGTAAAAAAAAAATTGGAAATTGAAAGTCACAAAAAAATACATTAATCTCATCTGCTCAGTTGCACTTCATATAGGTTACATATAAAATACAAAGTGGAAAGTGAGAACATTCAAAAAATGAGGATCCACATTTCTTTTCTCAGTAAGTATACTTGATTACATTTGGTCCATGCAGCAGTTAAGAATAACCTAAATAGCAGTACAAGTTCATGTCTCCTTGAGTCCATAAATCTTGACTTCTTCGCTTTCCTTTGATGATTTCTCTTGTCATTCCTCTTAATCCCTTTGATATGCAATCCACTTGATATCTCACATGGACAGCCCCTATGTCCTGCATTCCATTCACAAATGAGATTCCAATGAGCACAAATGGCAGCAAATCATCCAGGATACAAGTAAAGCTCCAAATCAAAGCAAGGTTGCAAGGTAAAGAAACTGCCTTGCAAGCAAAATTCAGCAAAATGGTCTAAATAACATAACAGGGCACTGGCGCGATATCATCAAATACCAGCAATTTGCAAGGCATTAAACAATATCTACAACAATGCAGCAGCTCAATTCTCAAAGTGTCATCAAGCAAGGGCAAAAGCAAGCAGGCAATTCAGCAAATAAAAATCAACAAAGCAGATTCATGGAAACAAATATCCAAGCCACTCAGTCAGTTACAAAAACAGAAAGTTACCTGAAAAAATAAGGTTGTTCACCTCCCTTGCCAACTCAACAGGAGACTCACCCCTCAATCCATCCTAATCTTTTCCATACACCTGCTCACAAGCAAACAAAAGCAGTTAGAGCTAAATGAGAGAATGAACAATAGAGAAGAAAAAAAGAATCGAGACTAAAAAAAAGGGATGGACTCTCTCTCATTCCCGAAACAAACTGATCTTCACACTAACCTCTCTCCCTCTCATTCTCTAACCACCATACACGCTACACTCCACCCGGCTGGCTGAATAATCATCTTCCCTCTTTCCACACTAGAACACACGAAAAAACAAAAAAATTCTGAAGCCCGATTCCAACAAAAAAAAAGATTCTCTCATCTCCACATCCTTTTGATTTTTCTTCTCTCCATCACAACGCACCCTCTCACTCTCAATAACAGATTCTTCACCCGAATTCACCCTACACCTCACAGACACCTCTCTCTCCTCTGCCAAAACTCTCTCATCTTCTCCCAACAGGAAGAAAACTCTCCCTTCCATATACCGTACACACAGAAAAAAATTCAAGAGGACTCCCCTGGAAAATCTCTAAAAAATTTCCCTCTCATAAAAAAAAACCTAGCACTCTCTCACCCTCGTCATCGCCAATACACAACTCCATAACCTCTCTCATTTTTCTCAAGCACACAACAGACCCCTCGGCTCTCAAATCCTCACCTTGATCTTCCCTGATTTCTCTCCACAGAGATTTCCCGTCCTTCCATCATTTTCCACACGCAATTACACCCTCTCATACAATACACACACAAAAATCGCTACTGACTCTCCCTCTCTCCCATTCTTGACAAAAAATTCACTCACTCTTGAGATTACAGAGACCAAAAAGAACCTACACACTCTTGGACTCTCTCTCCCCTTCGATTCCATCTCCTCTCTCTCACGGACCCTTTTAAACACAGTTTCTTTCAAAATTGGTTGATGAGTTTCGGTTGGATAGCGGCAAGAATGGTTTCATTGGGATTTAGGGTCGTTAGTCAGTGCTTATTATCGGAGATTGGGTTCGGGTGTTTGTTTATCTTTGATATTTGGGGAAGTTTCAAACCTTTTCATTGAGTATAGGAAAAGGGAGACGTTGTAGGTTTTAGTTGGGGGAAACTCGATTTGAAAGCGGCGCTGGTCAACAGAGATGGCGGTGTTGATAGCTTTGAAGCAGCGACGGTTCTAAGGTGGTGGCGCTGCTACAAGTTAAAGGGAAATCTAGGGTTTCGGTGGTTCTAAGAAGAAGAAGCTTTTGTTCTAGTTATACCAATCCAAAATTCAACCCTAGATCTGCCCAAATTCAGGTAAGGTTCTAATTCACTGCAATTAAGCCCTTACTTTATGTCGTTTAAGTCCTTTAAGTTACTTTTTTATTCACATAATGACTAGCATTTATTCCCGTATTCATATTACTCCCTGATTTGATGTTTTAGTTATTATTTGATTTAATTTTGTCCTTGATTTAGGGTATTATTTATCAATTGATTCAATTTTATCCCTGATTTAGGATTTTATTTGCGAGTTGTGCGGCTTAGCCCCTGATTTATGGTTTATTTCTTAATTAAATGCAATTTGGCCCCTGTTTTATTCAATTTGACCCCTGATTTTAGAAATTATGCTAGAATTTTGCAATTGAGTGCTTGATTTACATTATTGGTAGTTAATTTGTGCTTTTTTGTTCTTGAATTTTACTAATTAAATATGGAAATTGGGATTTAGGCTAAAAGATTGAATTTTTAGTGGAAATTGTGTTTATTCATGAAAAATTGATTTTGAGATCTTGATGTTCAAGTTGAAAGTAATTTAAATGGACTTCATAATTTCCAATTGAGTTAATTCGGATTCGAAAATTGAGGTGTTGACTTATAGCCATAATTTTTCCTTGAATTAAAAATGACTTGAGGATGACATGTTAAGACACTTTGGGTCATTTTTAATCCTTGGAAAAAATAAAGCTTGGAGTTAAGAACCTAATTTTCCAAATTTGAAAATAAGTTGAAAGAAATTGGTGTATCCTTTGACATGCCTTTTAATTTGGGAATTAAGATTTTTAGTCTAAGAATTTGATTTCCTAAAAACTAGATTCAATTGTGGTGTAAGCATATCTCATGATCCGTATTCTCATTTATTTATTTAAGTTCAATTTATTCTTGTTTTGATCCTCGATTTTGAATTTGCATCTTGATTTGTTTATGTGCCTCCTGAACTTCGCTAATGATTTTCCTTAGTGTGCAGAAAAGGTCCCCAGTAGATCCAGTCCGGCCCATAAGTTCTTATTTCTCTTTAGTTTTTGTTAATTTGTTAATTTGGTCCAATCGGGGTTTGGTTTGTAATAATTTAGTAAAGTAGAACTTAATTGCATGCATAACATACTTACTTGTCATTGATTATATCGGTTTGCATATCATGCCACCTTAATTCAGTCAATGACCGTAACCCTTCCGAAGAAGGGGCATTCAGTGAGTGATCGAGTTTTCGGGGCCACTGAATGTCTCTGAGGATGAGACGGCTCTTTTCGGGATGCGTCGGGGTTCCGAGCATATATCCCGGGAAGTGCTTTCAAAAACCCGTGTTACGCGAGTTGACTTTAAAAATTGGACTTTGCATTCATCATTTGCATACATGCATTAATTTAGAAATAGAAGAAGGAAAATCCAAAAAAAGTGAAAAAATCAGAAAATCAAAAGAAGCAATAAAAGGTGTTTTCAAAAAAGGTTTTTCAAATCATGTTCTCTTATTCAATTTTCAAAAATCAAAAAATGGGTAATTAAAGAGTTTTCAAGGTAAGTGTTTTCGAAAAAAGAATGTTTTCTTAATCAAGCAATTCAAAATAAGATTTTGGAAATTAATAAAATTGATCAAGTTTTTTTTTTCAAAAACAAAGATGGCCAAAAGATTTTATCACAGCATTTTCAAAATTTCTTCCCGGTGCGGAAGATTCAACAAGAGAGCAAACAGTGAAAGAGAATCGTAATAGAATTAATCGACGGTGTTCGATTATATTCTTCGAATTCTCGACATTGGTTTCCAAAAAATGGTTTTATCTTCTTTTTATAACCCTTTCTAATAACAATCAAGATTAGGATTAAAAGCAACCAACTTTCTTTTCGACCCAGTAGATCTAGTTAGACTAGCGGTACCGTCACTTGACGAGCGACTCGGGGGTGCTAATCCTTCCCCGAGCATAATCGACTCCCGAACCTAGATTTAGGTTACAAAGACCGGACCTTAGATTTAGTGGGTCCATTGCCGAGCCATGGACTTTACTTAGCTTAAGTGACCTTTAGGTGGCTAATCACACCTTAAAAAAGATTAGTGGCGACTCCTTCTTACCAACGTCGTCTCGGCAGGGTTCCTCGGACCCGAACGTTTCGACACGTTGCATTCAAAGTCTCTTGCTGATGGATACATAGAAAATATGCATGACATGGAAAACTATGTGGATGAGCAGATGCATGAGCATGCATGATCAATTATGCTTTTGAAGATGTGAAATGCATGGGGATGCACAATGCAACCTGCAAAACAGAAGAGTTATGCAGGTACGTTTGAGCCTGAAAACAAAAACAAAGAGTAGTTAGTAACTAAACAGAAATATGAATAAATGGTTGAGAACCAGAAAGAAAAATCATGCCTCTTCTTTTATCGATCAAAATAATTTCGCTTGAAAAACGCTCGGACTGTGAGTTCTTTGGGGCAGGTTGGTCCATTTATTAAGAGTAAATGAGTTTACTCTCTCTACGGTCCTTTTTGAAAACCGAGAAGTAAGGGTAAGAGGTATTCCTTATGTGTACCTAATACACTCCTCACGGGTTTGGCTCTACTTAGGCAAGAAGCCGCTCTATATGCTGGGTGAAGCTTCACCTAAAGGTTCCCAATTCATCCCCACTAGCATCCATTGCTGGGCTAATAGGATTTCCTTGGGTGGAGATTTTTCGCACAACCTGCACAGGGACAAACGAGTCCCACGAAGGCTTGCTATTATACCTCCCAAAACTAAAGGTATGCCTGGGTCTGAGGCGATCTCATGCATGAATGGGAAGTATAAAGTGAAGTGTGTGAAGGAACAACTTGCCAGTACCCTAAAACTAAACATGGCAGTCCTAGTAACTAACCACAACAGAAGACAAAAAAAAACAACAAGATTGGGTGAAGATAGCAGAAATATCAAAGCACAAGAGTAATAAAACATCAAAGCAAACGAAACAAAACAAACCGAAACAAAACAAAGCAACCATTTTAATAACCCTAGATCTTGTTTAGACTAAGTAAGGCCTGACTCTCTAAAAAGTCCCCAGTGGATTCGCCAAGCTGTCGAAACGTTCGGGTCTGGGGAACCCTGCCGAGATGACGTTTGGAAAGGAGTCGCCACTAATCTTTTTTCTAAGGTGTGATTAGCCACCTAATTGTCTTAATCAGTCTAATGTGGTCTAATGCTTGGCATGGGACCCACTAAACCTATGGGTCTGGTCTTGTCACCTAGACCTAGGTTCGGGAGTCATTTACGCCCGGGGAAGGATCAGCACCCCCGGCACGCCGGTCAAGTGACGGTACCTCTAAGCCAAACTAGATCTAATTGTGGGTCAATAACAAAAAAAAAAAGGTTGCCTTTACCTAATCTTGATTATTATTAAAAAGGGTTATGAAAGAAAATAAAAGCATCTTTAAAATCAATGTCGAGAATTCGAAGAACATAATCGAACATCGTCGATTAATTCTGTTATGATTCTCTTTCACTGTTTGTTCTCTTGTTGAATCTTCCGCACCGGGAAGAGATTTTGAAAATGCTATGGCAAAATCCTTTTATTTATGTTTTTAAAGTCTTTTATTTTGCTTTGAAAATCCCCATTTTTGTCTCCCTAAAAATGGTGTGAAAATCTTCTTTTCTTGTTGTTTTGGAAAACCTTTTCCATTTTTTATTGATAAACTAAGTCTGATTTGAATTTGAAAAAAAATCTCTATTTAAGTTTTAAAACGCTTGATTACCAATTTTAATTTCTTTTGAAAACTGAGTTAGAGAACATCAATTTTTGAAAATGCTTTTGAAGAAAAAGAACGATCTTTTTGTATTTTCTTAATAGTATTTAATCTTAAAGGGAAGGAGATGCATGCAGATGATGCATGAGCTGGTTCATTTTAATCATCTGATTGATAAAGTGGGGTTTACTCGAGTCAACCCCTACGAACCTAGCCCGACCCCCCGGGGATATTCGTAAAGGTTGTTCGATCTCGGAGCGAAATCCCGAGAGGTCGTGCTCATGCACCTTTACCCGGAATTCGCCCGTCATAGTAAAAAAAACACCACTTTATAAATCAGGACATATAATGGTGGTGTGTAATGCAAACAGTTTAAGAATAAAAATAAGTATGATATGCATGCAATTAAGTTCTACTTTATCCCTACACTAAATTATTACAAATCCTCAAAATGATGAGATCAAGTAAATTGAAAGCTAATGGCCAAACTGGATAATCCTGGGGACTTTCCTGCACACTAAGGAAAATAATCAGCAAATTTCAAGGGCATAGAACACGAATTATGCAAATAAGGACTAAAATGCACCAATCACAATACCTCCAAAATTAAAATATCAAATTAAATGAATTTAGCACATGGAACCTGAAGCAATCCTTCAACTAACTCAAACTTAAAGGAAATCAAACTTTTAAACAAAGACTTACTTTTTAAGTAAATACTAATCCAGAATAATTCATCAACCCCTTTTCTTTTAGTCACTTTCAATTTAAAAGATCAAATCCTTTAGCTCAAAGTTGTATTTTCAAACTAAAATTAGCTCAAAATAGTCTTTGAACTTCCAAGCTAACTTTAGCTCAAAAATTTAAACTTTGAACTAAGTTTTGATTTTTCCAATTAAAAGAGTCTCAAAATGGGATCAAAGAATCATTTTGAGTTAATATGAACTTAAAAGAATCTCACCATTAGACAAAAAGCTTCAATTCTAAATTGATTTTGACATAGAAGTTTAAACTTGAGCGTTTACTCGCCATTTTCAATTAAAGGTTCTACCTTTAACCATATACATCTCAAACTTAACAAATGAACACCTTTAAACCCTAAAATCTACCTATTTACGAACAAAAATTAACATACTAATTTGAGCCATTTATTTGAACCAAAATATAATCTTTAGACTAAAGGATTAATTTTAAAATCACTCATGACCATAAACTTGACCCCAATCCAAGGACCCTAAACTAAGACATAATCATTTAACAAAATATTCAAAATTTCAACTATGAACATTAGCAAGCTAGGTTTTTACTTAGATCTAACATGGCAAAGACAAATTAACTAAAAAAAACTTTAAATTTAGTACTTTTATAAGAAAAGAAAAACCTAAACAAGTTTCCAATTATAGTAATCACACACAATCAAGTCTCAAATTGCATCAATTAAACATGATAAGCCTCAAATCACAGCAATTGAAAATGGAAGGGACGAAATTGAAAAAAAAAATTGAGAGTAACCTACACCAAAACGGCGCCATTTCGGAGATGATAGGCTTAAAAGCCTAAGCTTTCTTCTTTTTCCTCGCACAATTTTCTCCTTTACCGCCGCTGCTTGCCCCCTTCACCCACTCGCACCACCATCGAACCCTCTGTTGATCGCAAATCCCTCAACTTTGATGGCTCCAATTACTCGTTCTCTTCACCCCGACCCTGCTGCCACCTTCGATAAGTTGAAAGCTTTGAGCTTTCAAGATTTCAACATGGACCCGAGCCTTGGATGCCCGGATTCCGGTGATTCCACCATCGGGATGGCTTCGACCTTTGGGGCTTTGTCCCATCTACTTCTCTCTGCCAATCCCTCGGTTCGATTCAAGGTAAGTTATTCCTAACCAAAAACCCCCAATTCTCTTCCTAAGATAACCCTATCTAATGTGTTTTTTTCAAGAGAGAGTCGGGGTCTAGCTTTTTGTGTGTTCTTGTGTGTGTCAATTTTTGTTCAGTGAGGAGAGTGGAGAATTGAGAGTTGTGGTGTGTGTGTGGAGAGAGTTAGGGAATTTTTGAAAGGGATAGAGTTTGAGGGAGGCTAGGAATTTTTAGGGAAGGGTCGAGAGTAAGAGAGTTTCTTTTCTTGTTCGATGGTTTTTCAGAAGATGGGAGCGTTTGAGAGAGGCTTGGTAGAGAGAACTTCTTCGAGAGAGAGACTGGTTTTTTCGAATGGGAAGAGAGATTGAGGGAAGATGAGAGGGAGAGTAATCTTTTGAGTGCAGTGTGTGGATGTGTTCAGTGAGGAGAGTGGAGAATTTTTTTTGTGTAAGTCCGAGAATCTGTGGTGGAGAGGGAGATGATTGACTCAGTGTTTTTGTGGAGAGAAAAAGGCTAGCAGAGTTTTTTTGATCCGAGAGTCTAGTGCCCAGTGGTGAGGAGCTGTCAATGGGATATTTTTTTTATTTTTGGTTCTGTCCAAGCCGAGGGAAGAGAGAGATCCTTTTTTTTTAGCAACTGAATTCTTTGTCCTCTTGTGCAGCATGTTGTGAAAGATAAGATCAGGCTGATATGGCAGAGGGGTGAGCTGGCGAGGAAGATGAGGTAGCGAAGGTAATTCTTTCTCTCTGTTAGTTTGTGCGTGCGAGCTTTGGCTTGTTGTGAATATGCTCCTCAGTAATTTTTGTCTGCTATGTATTGAGTCTTGTACCTGTAATTGCCTTGATTGAATGGTTGATCATTGATTTTTGATATACTGTGTGCTGGCTTAAACCCTTTAGAACTACTTGTTGCTTTCCTCCTTGGATTGCCCTATCTAAATTCGTGCTTGGAAGTGGTTTTTTCTGGTTGCTCAATACCATAAAAAAATTCGAAAGGCCTGTTCGAATGCCACTGTCTTGACTGCTTTTGCAAAATGAATTGTCTTAGCTATTCGATACCTGTATTGTTTATTGCTCTTTCCTCGCCTTTGAATTCTGATTGTCTTGCCTTGCTGTTTGGTAAAGCTATCCGCCTTTGGTGAATTGCAAAGAACTTTGGGAGATGTATGTAAGAAATGACCTTTGTCCTTTTCTGGGTAACTGAAAAGCTTGTTCTTCTATTTGAGTGCTTATGAAATCATGTTATGCAGTTTGCCTCCATCCAAAATATTGATATTGAATCGTAGTAGGGGCAACCCAAAGCTTAAGGCAAGGATGTGGAGGGGACAAGCAAAGGGGAGAATGGCCATGTGACCAATTTGCGATTTGTAACTTTATAAATCCTTGCAAAACTGTAAATGAATTTTGGTATATATATATATTTTTTTGTGATTTTCCATAATTGGGAATGCACATACAAACTGCTATATTCTTTGGTGCATATGCTAAGTGCATATATATGTATATCTGCAAACAACAATGCAAGAATGTTATTATTTAGTAAAACAAAAGGAATTGGGCCACTCTCAACCATCAAAGGCCCCAAAGCAAGTCCAAGTACAAAATGCCCTAAAGCTAAAATGCCTAAATGCAAGCCCAAAGCTGAATTCTTCTAAAATGTCCAACGTCCAAGGTCCAAAACAATACAAGCTCTTAAGCAAATAATAAAAAAGAAATGATATGCCCAAATTGTTCCAAGCCAATCGGTTCGAAATGGAAGAGAAAGTAGCGTTGTGGTATACAGGGACGCTAAAATGTAAAAATGCAACCTAGTAAATTAAAGAGAAAATATTTTTTGGGGTTTTTCAAATGCAATCTAGAGAATTAAGAGATGAATTAGCTAATCTAAATTAAAAGTGAACTAAAAATGACTAAAACGCCCTTGAATGTGCAAATGACCAAAATGCCCTTAATGTAAAAAATGACCAAAATGCCCCTGGGTGACCCTAATGCCAAATGAGAAACAAATTGATTTAAATTAAAGGATACAGGACAAAAATGGGTGTCTACAATGTTAACATCGTCGATTTGCTTTTTTCAGCAAATTAGTTGGCTCCTCCCAAAGTCAAATTAGCTTGGCTCTTGATTCCATCCTCTGCAACCTGTTAATTACCTCTTTGGTGTTAAGGAACGGCTTCCAAGCATAGTCGCCCTCTCTAAGAAAGCTAATCAAGGTAGATTCTTCCCCCTTTTGCCTTCCATGTCGATCCCCCCAATTTGCTTTCCCGCTTGTGGGCTTGGACCACAATTATCTCCTGCAATGAGGATTACTTAGTGATAATCTTTGCCATAAGTAGATAAATATGAAGAAATTTGAATTAAGTAGAACCCTTCCCTTAGATGCTTTCCTCAGCAGGAAAGTCTGACATGATGCAGCAGGAGGATAGGGTTTTGTGCCTTTTGTCTTCTTGCTTTTTGGCTTGATGGTGAGGTGGCAAGGCCCCATCGTTTTGGGCCTCTTGGGCCTGAAAGAAAGCTTTGGAGTAACAAGGCCCAACGTGGTGTGTGTGTATATATATATATATATATAGGAATTTGATGGCAAGGCCCAAGTGTATCATATATTATGAGCCTTTTCCGTAAAGAGAAATGCCTCTGTGTTATAAATGTATTTGAGGACTTTGAGATAGAGGTGCCCTTGTGTTATAAATGTGTTTGGGGATTTTAGTATGGATGCCTCTGTGTTATAAATGTGTTTGAGGACTTTTAGAGAGAATTGCCTCTGTGTTATAATTGTGTTTGGGGACTTTGGTATAGATGCCTCTGTGTTATAAATGTGTTTGAGGACTTTGAAATAAAGGTGACCCTGTGTTATAAATGTGTTTGGGGACTTTGATATAGATGCCTCTGTGTTATAATTGTGTTTGAGGACTTTAGAAAGAGAATTGTCCATGTGTTATAATTGTGTTTGGGGACTTTTAGTTATTGGGTAAGAAAAATGGGCTTTTGTGAGGAACTTGTGGGCCCATTTACCCAATATTTGTGTATGTGTTTTGTTGGGCCAAAAAAAAATAGAAATGAATAAGAGATAAATTGACCCAACCTTTGAGTGTGTTTGGAGAGGATTTGGTGGACTTGGGCCTTTCCAGTTTTGGCCCCTAACAACAATTAGTAGCAAAACTAGAGTGAAACTCAAAGATAAGTGATCTAGAAACCAAACCAAACTTGTAGCACTTCAATGTCGATGTAGATAATCTCATTGTAGAAGTTATGCTTGAATTTGAAACCAAAAATTATCTGTCTCAACCTTCCAAAAGGTCGAACTCAACCTAAATACGGTTGAAACAGCCCCCTAATCGCACAAACCTTAAGAACCCAAATTTGAAGCTTAAAATCCTATTTTGTACCACTTAATTCCAAAGGCTCCAAACTGAATTCTTTCAAATTAAACCTTCAATTGCAGCAAAAGCTTTCCAAAATCTTCAAACACACTTTCAATTCCACTCAATTTTCTACAATTAGGGCTAATTGCAACAAATTAGATCAATTGCACAAATCAAGAACCCTAACCCCCTACAAAATCCGATAACTTTTTTTTTATTATTTTTTCAATTTTCACTATTTTCCCCAGAAAGATCAAAATGTAAAAACACAAAATCTAAAATTTCAGCTAATTTCGACCACTAACGAATGCAGAACAAAATCCACAAGTTTCTGGTTGAAATTTTTTTTATTTTTTTGATATTTTTCGATATAACCTTGATGTATGAGGACTCCAAATCTGCAATTTCAAAGCAATCCGACCACTAATTTAGTCCATAAAAAAAATCGGAAGTTTCTGAATTTTTGAAACTTGAAAATTGCGATCTGAACTTTGATGGATGAAAAACTTGATGAATGATGAATAGAAGGATAGATTTACCGATTGAAGATGAAAACCTATGCTCTGAATACTAATTGATACGAATCTAGTTGTGATAGATTCAAATCTACCCTTGAATTCCTACAAAATTCAACTTGAAACTCCAACTTCTAGATTTGATGAAATATTTGATAGTCTTCCCAAAGATCCAATCTTCTTTCGTCGGCCCTAGATGATCAATTAGACCTGCAATTGATAACCTAAGATCACAAGAAACACAACTAGATAATCACTATCTAATTGTTTGCTAGGACTCTACAAGATTGAAGAGATCCTAAGTATGCTCAAACTAAAGCAATGAAGCTAAATTCTCAAAAGAACTCTCTTTTTGATTGAAAAACTTAACTTGTGTTTACAAGAGGCATTGATCCCCTTATATAGGCATAGGAAAAACGAAATTAACTTAATCCTAAAGCTATATGGGCGGCTATCAAGCCTTACAAGCCCAAAAATAAAGACAAGGAAAACTAATCTAAGTCCAACTAGAAAAAATAAAGAACAAGGCATAATTAAACAAGGATTGGACTTAGTCAAACAAGGCTCAATCCTAATGTCATCTAAACATAAAGATAAACTAATCTAAGATAGAATAAGGCCTCATAAGGCCGAATACATGCATTCAAGCCCAATTACACATCGATTGCAAGCAAAGTGATGAGCTTGGAATCGATGGAAGTCTTCTTGCCCAAATCATCACCAAAGCTTTTCAATTGAATTTATGATCTTCATATCATCTAAATGAGTTCGAACAAGGCCCATGAGTGCATCCTTGAACCTCTTAGCTCTTGCTCTTGTCATCGGACCAATAGGCATCTTTAATGTATCAAATGGCATCTTCTTGGTGCTTGGAACTTGCTCATCGATATCCCCATGATCTTCATGCATCTCCATGCTTCCTTGCAGCCCTTGCTCATCCTTTCCATTCTCTCCATGCTCTCCATTGTCATCTCCAAGTCCATGAGAAGCCCTTGGCGTATCAAATTGACACTTGAATCACCTTAATCGGACATATAGAACAAAAAATACAAAAATAAAAGCCGAAACTTTAAATCGTCCAACCCATAATTGTAAAGGATTAAATAGCATAAAACATAAAAGTATGAGGATTATTTGATAAATAATCCAGCAAAAAAAATATTTGTTTATGGAGACCAAACATAAAAATTCCCTCTTGAACTCTCCACCAAACTCATTAATAAATTCAGCTTTCAGGCCATTGACGAAAGTCGTAGATCACACAATAACCTTTTAACCGACACTTCAACAACCTTAATGGGACAAGTGGACCGAAAATTATACAATATTAGATAGACCGGCAATCGAGACCACAAAATTTCATAAGCATTTTTTAGAATCAAAACATTAAAATTGGCTTCTGAATTCTTCATGAAAGTTGTAGATTATGAAATTATCTTTTAATAGACACTTGAATCACCTTAATTGGACAAATAGAACAAAAAATACAAAAATAAAAGCCGACGCGTTAAATCGTCCAACCCATAATTGTAAAAGATTAAATAGCATAAAGCATAAAAGTATGAGGATCATTTGATAAATAATCCAATAAAAAATATTTCTTTATGGAGAATGGACCCACGGAGGGTAACTTTTTTACAAACTTCCTAAAACGCCCTCGGTCCTCAACCAAAAAAACGAAAAAAATCGAACATGAAAATACCGAAATACCCCTCGTAATTTATTCTTGAGTGAATGTGGTGCATTTTATAGCTGAACAAAAAGGTAATTTTTTTTCCAACTTTAATATAAGTTTTTATGTTTTATGTTATGTTATAGATATGTCAAGAGAAGAGAAGACATACTTGTTTAGCATGCATACCCCATTCGACAAAAGGTGGCATATTTAATATAATGACATACTTAGGTGTTGGGTAGAAGCCAAGCTTTCATCTTCTTCCTAGGTGTTGAATATAATCAGCCCCCCATCACACACACTTTGGTTCACTTGAATAAAACTTGCTTTGCCATTTCAAATCAAAATGGGATCAATAGGCAGCAAACTCAAACAATCAGAGTGTGTGAATGCCATGCTGTTTTCGACATGTGATGTGATGTGGTTCCCAAAGTCCTTGACGCCACCATTGACTTTGAGCTTGGTGTGTTGGAAATCATGGCCAAAGCAGGCCCTGATGCCCATTTGTGTGCAACGGAGATTGCTTCTCAACTTCCCACACAAAACCCACACGCCCCTAATTCCACGCTTATGCTTGACCCATTCTTTGCTTTCTTGCTTGCCTCGAATTCTTGAAGATGGCTCCCTTGAAACACTCTACGCCCTAACACCAGCTTCCAAGTTTTTCCTAATTGGCAATCAAAATGAAGGCTCTCTTGCTCCCTTGTCACCCCATCCTGCCACTCAATCTGTTTGGTATATATACCATATTAATTATCATGATGTGATTTTGGAAGGTGGTAAATTTGTTGCAAGGGATGTCCATTTTCGAGTATATGGACAAGGACCCAAGATTTGGTCAAATATACAACGATGCCATATATACCAGGTATTTCAACTCTGATCATCAACACAGTTCTCGAAACGTATAATATAATGGGTTTGAGGGACTTCATTAGTTGATGAATCCTTCATATCATCATATTTCCAAGTATCCTTCCATCAACGGCATGAACTTTGATTTGCCTCACGTTGTTCAAAGCGCACCACCTTACCCAGGTACAACTTAATCAACTTCACTTCTAGGCTGCAGATTATTCTTTTTTTTTTTTTGGCGAATCTAGGCTGCAGATTATTCACTTATATAAATTTAAGAAATGATCTGACGGACTCGGTTTAGCCCCAAAACTGAAAATTTCAAATTTCACGGTAAGTTCTTGGTTTATGGGATTAACTATGCTAGTGTTTCAAAATAATTAAGTAGTTTTAACTGTGGCACATACCTGATTGTTCTCTGATAACTCCCACGGACTCAATTTCATAGAAACATTGTGGCCTAATTAGACCAATAACCTTATAAAAATGTGAGTGATTTGTAATTGACCAGGTATTCAACATGTTGGAGGAGATATATGTTTACAAGCATTCCCAAAGGGGAGGCAATGATGATAAAGATGTGCATTCTACAATATATATATATATATAAAAGCTTATTGAATACTGGGAGGGAATAAACAGAAATGAATGCATATCTCCATTTCTTCTTGCAGAATATCTGCCATAGTTGGGATGATGAGAGCTGCGTGAAGATGTTTTAAAATTGCTATCAAGTGCTACCCAAAGGCGGGAAAGTCATAATCATAAATGCAACAATGGCAGAGGAGGTAGAACCAAGTAAAGCCGCCATGTATGTTTTTAGGCTCGACATCACCATGTTAACTCAAGCAGCTGGGAAAGAGAGGACTCCCACAGCATTCGAGGCATTGGGTAGAAAAGCTGGATTTACAAATTTCCATGTTGCTGCTTCTGCTAATGCTGTTTCCTCAGTTATGGAGTCCTTCCTACAAATGAAATTTATTGCTTTATCTTCAATAGTGGAAACTGCAAAACACTTGTTTTTATGCATATATTATATGAAAATACCAAAAATATATTACTAATAAACAATCTGTAAATGAAATTTCAAACTACTCTCTGCTGTTAAATATTGAATTTGTCACCTCAAAATGATATAATGATATACTGCTCACATCACAAGTAACAATAATATCCTATACCAAAATTCTCAAGTTTATTACACTAAATATCATATACCATAGAGGTAAAAAAAGGTAAAAATTTTAGAATTTAAAAAACCTGGTGGTCAAAAATAGTGTAAAAATATGGAGTAAATATAATCGGATCGAACCCACTCTGCTAATCCATTTATGGAGATGAAAGAACTGATATAGTAGTGCCGGTGATGAAAGTTGAAAATTGGGTCCTCAAATCATCTCAACTGGGAAGGCGAACAAAGTAAACCAGACGCATCTGATCCAACCACAGCCAGATTACAAACAGTACAAATCCTCCCTTCCTGGGATGGAACAAACCTTGAACTGCAATAAGGGCATGAGACATCCTTCTGCCCTCGGTATATGGGCACATAATTTGCCCCACAAACTACAAATGGGTTCCTGAAGTCATAATTCAGCTCAGCTTTGTCTTTCATGTTTTTCTCGGCAGTTTGCAAGACCTGACGGGCAGTTTTTGCTTGGTTTTCATTGCTAGGATTGGTCTCCAACAAACGCCTAGCAAAGTTAGCAGCTGTCATAAGATTACCATTCTTATAGCAAACAGTCATAGCATTCAACAATGCCAGTCTGAGGTGAGGCGCTTGAAGGTTACAGTGGGTGAAGTAGGCTGCTAGCTCCTGTTGACGTACAGGGTCGTCCTTAAGTTCCCTCCTTTTAAGCTCCATTTGCAAACCATGGACATACTCCTTTACAATGATGATCAACTCCTTCACATCATCAACCTCTCTCCTAGAGTCAACAACAATCAAAGGAATGGTGTGAAGGATACTGAGAAACAGCCGCAAAGCCTCCGTAAATTTTCCAGAAGTTGTGGCTTTATAACCGGCCTTGAGCTTATCCTCCAGTTGATAAAACTTGAAAATAAGAGCCGGCAGGCCCCTTACATTAGGACTTGCTGTTTCAGTCCACCCTCTTTCCACTGCCACAGGAATGACAGGGGCAGAGGAAAATGCTCGAAGATAAGAATGGCTGCCTACTTGTAAGTCAAGGAATAATTGTTTCAAGGGGGCAAAATTCTTGATACCCAACTGTCGGCTCAGCAAACGCATGGCAGTATCAAAATTGCCTGCGGCAGCATGTTCCGCTGCAAGGGATGATTTTTGGATCCAAATTTGACTCACAGGCATACCTGGAGTGGGGGCAACAAAAACAGATGAGCGAGCATTGCCAGATGTTTTTGGAGTATCCATTTCAGGAGGAAGTTCAAGATCCTCAAGATCCCATCCTCCCTCATCACCCTCTTCAGGTGCATCATCCTCAAGTACCATACTGATGTCTCCATTTGGCATGTTTTCCACATCAACAATATCCAAATCCTCACCCCAATCAGCATCCACAGCCTCTTCATATTCTTCCTGAGCGTTTCTGCCAACACTATCAAGCGCACCCTCAAATATTCCTCTCATTACCCTCAACAAAGGCCAATCTCCACTGCATAAGACAGGAGTTGGAGGTATCAAAAGGGATGGAGATTTCCCCTCAGGCAAAGAAGGAATGTTATCTCCCAGTTCAGCAGCTAGACGCTCAGCAATATCATGGAGCCCATGAACAGAAGCAGTGAGGTATGCAAGTGGTAAATGGCCAGCATTTTCCAGTATCTTGACACGTTCTCTGATATCACCCAAGTATAGAGCATTGTGAAACTGGCCCATGACATCATTCTTGACTTCAGCAATTTTAAGCATTTTTGATAACTTATCCATATTTCCCGTCACAAGGTAGAGAAATGACAGTCTCTCGAAATTCTTTGTCCTTTGGTATGCATATTCTACAATACCTGCATTACCCTGCCGAAGGGCCTCCGCCCCCAACCGATACCAGTGATCTTTCTCATCGATTTCCTTGGCAGAAGCAACAGCAATCTGGATGTTACCACTCTCTAATGCTAAGTTGAAGCGTGTCCTTTCATCCTTTACAAAATGAAGAGCAACCTCAGGGAAGCCTTTCTGCTGGAGATATGCAATCACAGCTTGGCCACAGAGCTCAGAACTCCTAATCATGCTCATAACATGATCATATCTTTTTCTCAGAAGAGATAGCTTGAATACATACTCAGTCGTATCAACTACTATGCCACGGTTTTTGCCATCTCTATCCAAGCAATATATGGTGTTTCCAGACACTTGTGTGATGTATACCGGGACATCAAGTGTCCTTATGATTCCGTTGTCCCCATTTGGAAGGCAATATTTGATGTGAGTCAAGGTAGTATATATGAAGACACCATTGTCATCCCAAGCTCCACTCTTCACGCGGATTGTTTCATGGAGAGTACATTGATGCACAAGCTTCTTGTTGGCTATTATAACTGAATGTTTGCTCAGCAGAGCAACGCTCTCCATATCATTCGACCAAACAACATACCTAACAAAAGAAGCCTGAAGCTCCGCAAGAATCGCCCTCTGTTGGAGGTCAAAGATAATTACTCGGTCCTCTGCTCTGCATAGCAAATTTCCAGTTCCGGCATAAAATATTGAATCAACAATAATTGGAAGAGCGACCTTTTTCACAATCTCATTTTTAAGGTTCTTCACTAAAACTTGATTGCTGCTCTTCTCAAGCACAGCAAACCTATTTCGAGCAACAAAAACTGCTGATCCACCAATACCTTTTTTTGCCTCATGAATGGATTCACCTCTGCCAAAGCTGTCTTTAGGGATAATGTAAAGTTCATGGGTGCCTCCATCCACATCTGAACAAATTAAAACAGCATTTTCTGTAGGGCTATAAGAAAGTGTTCTTGCCCCTTGGTTTAAGCTGGTAGAACCAGGCCTACGGATGGGGATCACCTGAGTGTCTTTCTGAGTTGAGAATTCATAGAAGCGCAAAAAACGGTCTTTAACATAATACATTGAATCACCACTCACAGAGAAAGCAGGTCGCTCTCTCTCCAGTTTGAAAACAATCATGCCACTATCATGACCAGCAGCCATAAGATTCATCTCAGGATGACATGCAAGTATCCAGAACCTGTCCTGCTCCCTGCGAAATGTTTGAAGGCCAGTACGCTTGGTAGCATCCCACACACGAATACTCCTATCCTCTGAATTTGACACAATGATCTCCTGCCTTGAATGGAATAAAACACATGACACATTATTCATGTGCCCTCTCATAGTGTCCACTTCCCAAGCCTTTGTATCTAAGATGAAGAGAGAATAATCAGTAATTGCATTTAAACTTTACAACACAGAAACTATATTGGACATATAGAACAGGCAAAACATTCATTTGCTCCAAATTATCTCCAGTTAGAAAATTCTACAGTAACCATGTCTAAAGACATGCTGATCCTCCTGATCAAAAGTCTGAAATAAGATACGGTACTTCTTTCCTGATATAACCATGAATACCATCACTTCAGTGCTTCTTGTGTTGGTTGTGATACAAAGATTAACAAGCATCCAACATAGATATGTAACAAGATAATTGTAAAGAACACTCTCATAACGTGATTTCATCCAGTGCTGTAAATTAGTATTGTTGTCGTCAGCATCAATAGTACAACAGTAACAGCATATTTATGGATAATAAAATCATCATAGTTAAAAGAAAAGCCATACCCCAAGGAAGATAAAGAAAAAAAAAAGTAAACAAGTTTACAAAGACATACCATTCATCCGCCAAAGTTTTACTTGTCGATCATCTGCCCCTGAGACAATTAGAGGAAGCGTGGGATGAAATGAGGCCCAGTTAACTCCCCGATCATGACCTTCCAAGACATACTTCACAACAGCATCCACCCCACCAAAGAAATCTGAGTTCATTTGGCTCAACTGACCCAGACGCAGGATGTCATCTGCAGGGGCAACTGTTTTCTTCTTCAGGGCACCAATATCCCACACACGAACAGTTTGGTCCAAGGATGCTGAAACAACCAAGTCCTCCTTGGGATGAAATGAGGCACACATGACATAATGGTTGTGTCCAGTTAGCACTGCAATACAAGTTCGAGACTGCCAATTCCATATTCTGATTGTTTGGTCATCACTTGCACTAACAATCCATGGATATTCGTGATGAAACTGAACAGTTCGGATATAATCGAGGTGCCCAAGAAGGGTAAACAGACATCGGTGCAGTTTATAATTCCAGACTTTGATCTTGTAATCATCCCCTGCATAGCCACATCATTTACATTTAACCAAAAGCTACTGGATGGCTAAAATAATTAAAATATAAACAATACACCACATTATCCAATTGCATGTCTTAGGCGGCTCATTTCAAGTTTGACAACAAAAAGAAAAGGGAAATAATTGTGTCATCGTCTGTCCATTCCTCCAGTAATTAAGTTTTCTAGACAATGTTCTCATAATCATATACTCATCACCACACTAAACCAAAGGCTAGCACATTCAGCCAATTTCATACTCCTATTTTCCATTTTAAACAAAGGTTCAATGAACTTAAGCTACACCCAGCATATACACGATAAGATCAATAGTGCAACTACATACTAAGATTAGACAATCATAGCACATGAAATTATTTCAAAAGGTCAAAAAATAATCTACCAATGAGCAAATATAAAATCTTGCAAAGGACATGCAAAAGCTAAAAAAAAAAGATTAACCTCCAGAGACAAAAAGAGGCTGGGACTTGTGGAAATGGACGCCACGGACAGGCCCATCATGCTCTTCGAATCGATCAATGAGAGTGCCCATCCGATAATCCCACAGCTGGATCATGCCACTGTGTAGACTCACTAGGATCCATGGTCTCTTGCTGTGAAAACTCAGTCCTTTCACCCGATTGCTCTTCGTCTCAAATTTCGTCAACATCTTTCTCTCTCTGAAGATCCAAACTCAAAGGAAATTCTACAGAATTATAGACCAAACATTGATATCTTGTGGAAAAATAATATCACATATAGAATTAATCATGTTAAAGATTGTTAAAACAGAAATGAAAAGCCTACGGTTACCTGAGAGATTGGGGATCACGGAGAAAGGAGAATTGCAATTTGAAATGGTTTTGAAAAAGTTGGCAGATCTGCAAACGAGTGGGTCATAAGCAAAGTTGGTAGGTATAGGTTAGATCAGAAAAGTATAGCAGATCTGTTGATGAGGAAAAGGAAATCAAGATAAATTATGAAAAAACATCGTTTATTTTTTGGTTTTCAGATTGAGGGAGTTGCTGGGTTTGATTGGATATGAGCTCCACACGTCCCGGCTTTAACACCTGACTATCACATTACTTAGTGGTGCTGCTGCATTGTCAGAGTAATTCTTTTGTTTTTACCACACCATAGGTCAGCAAAGCATGAAGGGCAGGGAGAAGGAAACTCTTATGGCCAGAAAATAATCTTTTCTTTTTAATTATTTTCTCTTCCTTTTCCATTTCTACTTTTCATTAAGTTCCAAGTTGTTTTTCCATTTTCTATGACGGAGATTTGATAACGAGGCTTATTGAACGTCTATAATAATATGTTTCAACATTATATTATGAACATAAAGATCTTAAATTGATATGCATTAACCAATGGAAATTGATATGTAAAATCCAAGGATTCAAACTTCAAATATATAAAATAACAAATTCAAGGAAAGAGAAACTCAAAGAAGGTGCCATTCAATCAAAATCATGACACAAAAACCTTTAACAAGAGAGAACTGATTAACTTAGCACATTTCTTGTAATAAAAGTATAATGTCTAATCAGACAATGAGATATAGCAAGACCTGATTAGCTTACCCAAAGCTTTCCTCGCTTCTATTTTTCTTTTCTCTTGCAACTTCATGAATCATTCATAATCTCTCTGATTTTCTAACTCTCCCTGCGAGCAAATACATGGAAAGTTTTCATATAGTATATCGAAAACAAAACAAGGTTTGCTTGAGGCAATGTGATCCAAATTTAATTTCAGAAAAAAGAAAGAAGGCAACCGACCAAAGTTGATCGGACTCATCATTTTCGGCGCCGCACCCGGTGTCGACACAACTCGACATTGACGAGAAAACGGGATCAGCGTCAAATTCGTCAGATAATGTTGGCCAATGGAGCCAAGTCGACGCCAAGAAGAAGAAACTTTCTACAATTATTCTTCACCAAAAGATTTTCCCAGTAATTCAAAACAGACAAAATATTTCAAAAGAATGAAGAAATTATGCAGGAACCAAGGGAGAAGAATTGCAGATCAGAAATGAAAAGCTAAGCATAAAAAAATGAGAAAGAGGAGATGTCCAGAGAGCAGATGGAGAAAAAATCCAGAAACAATGAAAAGAAGAAGCTGATTCAAAGGATCGGCAGTGAGAAATGGAGAAAAAGGACACTGAAACCAAGGAGAGTGCAGGTTGCAAGGGAGTTACGGAACCAATGAAGAATATAAAGATTTGGGTCTTCACTTCATTTCTATATTTGGGCTTTTGGGCTAAAACGTCACAATTTTTTGTGCTTTGTTTCATATTTGGGCTTTCTTTTTAATGTTTTAAAGAATAAAACTTTTTTATTGCCAAAAAAAACAAAGAATAAAACCTTTTTTAATGGTTCTGATAAATTAGTAAATTACTTTTATGGTTTTGATAAACAATGCTAGGGTTTAAGATAAAAGTTCCAAACACTTTAAAAAAATCCATAAAACAAAATTTGATCATAAGAAAAAGGAGATAGAATCTGCCCAAATTCACATGGAAACACAGCCTGCACATATTTTTAGAATAGATTGCTGCTCATTAATCTGGCCAATTATCATTCAAGCCTGAAAACCTCGACAAAATTTTACAAACAAACTCTAATAGCCAATTGACAACGTTCAAAAAAAGAATAATAATACAACAAATTTCAGGTGTAAGTGTAAGTAATACAATGGTATTGGTGCTTCGTTACCTCTTGGGCGAAGCAATGAATGTGAACAAATAACAATGAAGCAACAGAGCCTAGCAAATTAAAACTGAAGGGACTGCTTGCTCACCATATCGTGCTTGTCAAACTTTATATCCATTTTAGATATCCTCGTTGCAAGTTGAGAAATTCGCCACATTATGTCAATAACTGGCACTGCTGCAACTTGTTGGACTATTACATTCTGTACGAGGAAAACATTCTGTACGAGGAAAAGAACCGGCAGGGCCAAGAGTACAAAAAAAATTTGACATTCAATGAAGAATGTCAATAATACAACACATGTTTTACAACGTTGCCTGTTGCTGAACATTCCGCTTCTCCTCTGATCTATGTCGAAACAACTTAGCTATGGATCTCCTCTCACAGTCCTGCAATGAAACAAACCAGAGCGAAAACCTGAGAATCTAGATCAATAGTATTCAATATTGAAATCTGCAGCCAGCTTTTGTCGGAGTTCTTCACCTTGAACATGTTGAGATAAAACGGTTTGTCAGGATTCACCCTCCTCAATTTCTGGTAAGTATATGCGAAACTTAACTGGTCACGGGGAGTAAATCGCTCAACCTCATTGAACCAAAGACATGAGAACAAATTTGACATTGGGGTGTGTGCTCTGACAATAAAAGAACCTTCAGGTACATCTGCATACATGCAGCAAACATTACAAACAAAATAGTAAGCTCAAACTGCCATAAAACCTTCGGGCTAAATCTATTTGTGTACATGCATGTGATTCCAAGTACCAAAACATGTTCCTTGAAAATAACTCTTACTGCTAGGGAGAAGCTTGTTGGGATCTGAGGAGTTGAATCTTTTGAGCCCATCAGCTCGATAGAAATCAAATTGCTCATCAATGACTGTATGGTTATACTTGTTCAGCTTCTTATTTTGCGTAACCTCTTCCCAGACACAATGTCGGTCATAGTGATTAGAAATGGCATATTCATGACCTTTTCGCCACAAGAAGTACTCCAGGAGTTGCAATGGGTCGCGCTGTAGACGTAGTTTGCTATCCAACCAGATCGAGTACCTGAGACCAGAAGAGTTAAGCATCAATTACCAAGCCTGTTAATATAACATCCTCTTATCCATAAAACAGACAATCATTAGAGGGAACTTACCTGCTTGGTGTCAGAATTAAAAGATACTACTATACTATTAAACAACAATAGAATTATCTGAAGATTTTAAGCTTAGTTAGGGCAAGTGTTTAAAGGGAAGACACACGCATGAACTTGCAAAATGTTGGACCATTTTATCCTAATAATAATAAATCTTTAACCATAATACTACATCTATTGTAAAATAGAACATAGGAAATTCTAAACTATGTAAGGAAATCTAAAACATATAAATGAATGCCTCATAAAATAGAAATCTGCACATGTGCAGATCATACCTTGCAGAAGGAAACAGTCGATGTGGTAATAATTTTGGGATTTTGCCCACTCTGCGCATATCAGCATATGGAAGATTCTTCACAACCACTATCTTCCATAAACCAATAAAACCACCATCAGGTGTTTGACCTTCTGAAAAAAGTGTTTGCATAGTTACTTCATCCACAAACATAACGAAGCAGACATTTTTCCTTGACAATCGAGTAACCTAAAACCAGGAGAAAACCATAATTAAACCACTGTTATCATTTACACAAAAACTTGTCAAGTAATTCAAAGATACACGTCACTTTCACAAACACAAAACAGCTATGCACAATAAACCCTTAAAAATTGTACAACAAACCTAACACTCTATTATTCCGTACACTGTTTTCCTCTTCATTTGTTCCCTTCCTTTTCTTTTTTTATCTTTCAAGCTACTTCACAGTATACAATAGGATAGGCATGAGTTAAGGCTGTCTAAAGGCGAAATAACAGGAAAAGAAATGAAAAATACCAAACTAATGCAGATAAATTAAGACCAGAAGGTTGCAGACATTGTTGCACTGGTACAATTGTGTTTACTTTCCATATCCATTTGCAATGTGTGAGCACATCTTTGTTTCCCAGTTTAACATGCTAGTCCCTAGTTTGCAGAGCAGAGGAGAATCATAAAGAGAATGACAACTTGTTTCTCCTCCTATTTGGCAAGATAAAACATCTCTATGTGCATGACAGAATTCTCAATGGGTATAGGTATATAAGTACTTTTATGAGTTAATGACAAAAGCTAAAACTCATGTCAGCTTATCACAGTCACTGAGAACAAATGCATTCTTCACAACCAGTACTACTGAAGTCCCAATGGGTATAGGTATATAAGTACTTTTATGAATTAATGACAAAAGCTAAAACTCATGTAAGCTTATCACAGTCACTGAGACCAAATGCATTCTTCACAACCAGTACTACTGAAGTCCCATTGGAATACTAAGATAGAAAGTGAACTGCTTCAAAAATGCAGAAAAAAGAAGACGAAAAAAAAAAAGATAAGAGCAGCAAGTAGAAATGCACATCTACTTCTAATAATAGACATGGATACTTCTCAAAAGTACAAATTTAACCATGAAACAACAATCAGACTATATTTTATTCTCAATAAAAGATTATCCCATACCATTTTGCCAGCAGGTGTCCTTAAGCGATCTGAATTTCCAAAAATGCAAGAGATCACAGCAATGTGGCACCTGCTGATATAATTCACATCATCTTCTGCCAGATCAAAGCCAGTACTTGGATATCCTTGTGGACCTTTAACAAAGCCGCAATTTATTTTTTGGTCATGTGCCAAAAAAGATTCCTCGCGTTCTTGAAGACTCTGATGCCCAGCGAATCTAGGTACCCATTGCTCTTCTCCTTCAGGTTTCTCCTCCATTTGTGTATACTGCAAGGAAAATCTTGCAAACTTTCGGCTTTCTAGAGGCTCTACAAGGTGTGTTGAATTTAATAACTTCATGTCACATGAGCCTAAGGATTAGAAGTAAGATGTTAGTCAAGACGAATAAAATATAAGGAATGCAAATTTTTTTTTAAGAACAATGAAAACACTAGATCCAGAAATTTCATGAGGACCTTCTTTCCAATCATCAAAGAAAGAGGACTTTAGTGTACAATTGACAAACAAACTTAACTGAATGGAATCCTCAGCCAGCCAATTCATCCATGCTTAGTCAAGCAGAGGGAGAAAAAAAAAGATGCCAAGATTAGATAAAATTTATATGCAGGATCTTACAATGTTTTCTTTATTTTAAGAAGAGTAAAGAGACCTGTTATTGTTCATTACTGCAACTTCAAATTTCATGTTTTACTTTCATATATATTCTCCAGGGTAGACAAGCAGTGAAAATTTGGTGTAGATAGCCTTTTAAAGAAAATGGAAGAATGGCAATCTAAACCCAATTTTACTACGTTTGCACTTACAAAATAGGCTCATACATTTTTCTTCTTTATTTCTAACATATGAAAAGGATTGGTTACTATATCATGTCATTGTAAATCAACTATATAATATACAAGATAGCAGAGGAACTAGGTTTCTAGCCTTCTCCTAAATTTTTTTCGGACCAAGTTTGGTAACTACATTTTGTTATTTGATTTGGTACTTTATAAGGCAAAGAGTTTATTGTACTATTGACACTTGACAATTCTGGAAGGTGCTAAACCCAAGTTGGTGAAAATGCTGTTAAAATGGGGGGCAATTTAGCAGAAATAAGGCTTTGAAAGTTTGTTTGTCATGAAGGTGTCAAAGATTTCTGCTCTTAATATGTTGACTTTATCTTGTTCAGCTCTTAACCACATATCCCTTTTTATCCTTCTAATGCCTTTTAAGCAAACATAACCATCATCATACAATCTCCCCAAATAAATCCTAAAGATCCTCAACATTCTTCCCATATCATTCATATCCAGCCATAATCTTAATTAAACCTATAAATAATGTGAATTTTAAATTAGAAATAGAATACCAGAGTGTAAAGATCTATTCACTGTTTGTTATCTTGAAGTCAAGCTGCATATATGGCGCACAGGGCAGACACATCTAGGTATGCACTCATATGCATAATGACATCTCACATACACATAATAAAACAATGGAATTACCTGAAAATTTCCGGCGCCTTGGTTTTTTCTTCGAATCTACCCGTGAGCTTTTTCCAGATTTACGACCAAGGGAACTGACATGCTGAGAATTAGCATCCACATCATCAAAATCTTGAGAGACCTCCCTAGACATTGCAGATTCTTCCTTAACCTCTTTGACAATATGCTGAACCTTAGGTTTAGCTTTAAAGAAAGTAGAGGACTCTTTAACATTTTCATCATGAGATTTTGCATCATCTAAGTTATCCTCATTGTCATGTCCAATATCATCATAATCTTCCATTCGAGTGGTCTCACTAGAATCAGTTCCATCATTATAGTGGTCATCAGCATCATCAACCTCATCATGCATTCCAAGGTCCTTACTGTCAGAGTCCTGATGGCTATTTTCAAGTTCTTTTCGTGATTTGCCCCCGTCCTTGAGAGATTCCTCATATCTGGCTTCATACATCTTTAATTCATTGCGCCCTGCTTCATTGTACAACCCAATGCCTCTCCGATCCAGATCCCTATCAGAAACTAAGGAAGCCTCCTTCTCATTCTTTACTTTTGCTGAAACATGGCCACCATCAAGAGACTCATCACTAGAATCCATAGCGTTGTGCTCCACGACTTCCTCATCATAATCATCATCTCTTCTCCTATCATCCCTATCCCAATACCGTGAATCGCGACCATGTGCTACTGAACCACGGCCAAAACTAAGGACTTTAGAATTGTCCACTTGTGTCACATTTGCGAGGAAATCAGAATCAACCTTCAAATCATCATCTTTAGAATGAAAATCATTTAATTCTGCACCAAAATACCTTTGTTTAAAAAATCTACAGCCACAGATCATGAGCCTTCATACTTGAAAACTCACAATTAACAAAAAAATTTGTTCTGTTATAGTTAACTCATAGATAAAAGTCAAAATAACCCTAAAAGGAAAGTTACAGAACTTGTTTCCTCTTTACATCAAATGACATAATAAAGTAGTATGACAAAAGTAAAATCATATGAATCACAGAACCAAACTAAAGCAAGTTCCAAAACAATTATAACCTCTAATATATTTTAACAATCATATTTTTATGATTTCTAATCTAAACTAGTTTGTGATGAAAATGATGCAATACTAATCATCATCTGGAAACTGCCAAAAGATGAACTTAACTCATTCAATTTTTCTTCTCTCTCTGTCTCCAATTCTCAGAACCCATTGGAATCATAAGAATAAACATCTGGCATTGATCTATAAATAAGCAATTAATCTATACAGAAGTGCAGATTAGTAGTAACTGTAATCACAGATTTCAGTTTCTTTAACATCCTCACATTTTCTCTAAGCAAAATAAACAACAAATTACTGATAAAGAATTATAAAATTAGCTTAAAGAAAATCTAAAACTGACCTTCACTATCACTATTATCAGCAGAGATGTAATAGTAAACAAGAACAGTTACAACGAGCACTAGAGAAAGGACGACGATGAGAGAGCTGATGGAGATTCGGCGGCTCTTGTCGGCGCGCCCCGATCGGCGCCATCTAGCAGCCTTGTTGCCGGCTCCTGCGCCGCCTCCTCGAACACCAATGGCAACGTGATCCGACGTCGTTCCATTTCCGTAGTGGTACTGTTGCCTGTACTGAGCCATTGTCGCATTGTAATCTTCTCCTCTTATCTCTCTCTCTCTATACTTAGCTCACTGCCTTCTAGAGAGAAAAAATCAAAAAATCTTTACACTATTTATCTGTTTCGTATAGAAATTCAAAAGGGAAAAAAAAAAGAAAAAAATAAGGATTTGAAAGTGTCTAATAAGAAATAAGAAATGTATTTTTTAACTTTTTTTCTTTTTTGTTAAATGTTAAAAGGGAAAAAAAAGTACTTTTGTTTGGAGAGACTGGGAAGGAAAGATCGGAGATGAGAGGGCCGGAAATGGAGATCGCGTTTCGGTTTTTTTATAAGCTTAAGTCGTAATTACACATTTGTCCTTGATCGGGAACGTGCTCGGTTTTTCTTATGCAAGAATGTATGGCCGATCGGAATTCTTATTTTGGTGAAAAAAAAAAAAGTATATATTTATTAAGGGTAAATATCTAATCAGGACTAAAACTTTGAACAAATGTTCAAATTAGGCCTTATTTTTTAAATGAATCTGATTAACTCTAAGGGTGTGTTTGGTTGGGGGTGATTTTGGGTGGTGATCACAGATTACCTCGTTTGGTTACATTTTTTTTTAAAGAGGAACAATTCGATTACCCTCTGATCACACATCAAGGGGTGACCCGATCACCCATCTAAACCCAAGTGATCTAAAATCACCAGTGATCTTAATTATCCACTTTTTTTACTTTTATTTTTTTATCCTTACATATTTAACAAATGTGACTAGCATACCCTTTGTTTTGATTTTAATTACAAATTTACCATATTAGCACAAAGTCTATTTTTTTCTCAAATTCATTATTCACAGTTTCTCATAAATTGAAAAGGAAACCCTAGCCTCTGTGCCCTTGCATTTTCTGGGTTGAACGTCACCTTCCAAGGATAGCAGTTCCAATGAATGAATTCAGGGTTCCACAGTTCAAAATTACATCTCAGTTGGATGCTTGTGGAATTCTCAAGGGATTGGCACTCGTCTCGCCTTTCTCTCGCATTGAAGCAGATTTGACTGAGGTGGCGGAGTTGCCTAATGATGGTTGTGAGAGGTTGTATGATGCACCCAAGGCTTATCATGGACTTGAAGATATACATGGAGAGCAAGGAAAGGATGTGCATGAGCTACATGGAGGCATGAAGATGCAAGGAGACCATGGAGATCAAGATGGACTTGCACCAAAACTCAAGAAGGTGCCATTTAATCCATTGACCTTGCCTGAAGGTCCAATGACAAGATCAAGAGCCAAGAAGTTCAAGGATGCACTTATGGGCTTTGTTCGAACTCATCTTGATGATATGAAATCCATTGAAGTTTAATTGAAGACTTTTGGAGATGATTTGAGCAAGGAGAAATCGCATGAAGACAAGTTCATTACTTTGCTTGCTATTGATGCTTAATTGGGCTTGCATAGTTCAATTCGGCAATATGAGGCCTTTATCATATCTTAGTTTAGCTTATTATTTAGTTTGGATATTATAAGCATAGTTATTAAACCCGGTCCGGAGAGCGACCCGCTCGAGGTTTTGGGTCACGGATCAATCGGTTTAACCG
>AWUE01023234.1:0-37741 GCA_001974825.2 Corchorus olitorius
TTGGGTCAATGCGGGTTAATAAATAATATTTTTTAAATATTTTTTATAACTTTTATATTTATTATTTCTATAACTAAAATTATTAAATCTAATTTATAATATTCTTACATAATGATATAAATGGAAATAATTATATTTTAGCATATAAAACTATAAAAAATGAATTTATTTCCAATAATTATCAATTATCCAACCATGAGCCATGTTAATTTAAATAGATAAAGTAGGATAGATGTAAAAAATTTCATTAAGAATATAATACTTATTAAATTTTATTATTTTTTAATTTCTTTTTAAGGTTTATTATATAATTTACAATATTTCCCTTAATATATATATTTAAAAAATGAAAAAAATGGATTTAAATGTAAATTTTAATGAAATACATTAACCAACCGGGTCACTTGAAACCCGGCCGGGTCACCGGGTTAATCCGGGTTTCAACGAGTCACACCGGATTTCAACGGGTTGTTTTCTTAAACGATCAAAATGTTAACCCGGATCGGTTCCAGCTCCGGGTTACCGGGTCGAACGATCCGACCGCCGGGCCGGTCTGGGTTTAATAACTATGATTATAAGAGTTGGGCCTTGTTTGATTTAAAGTCCAATCCTTGTTTAAGTCTGTTTTTATTTATTTTTCCTAGTTGGGCTTGGATTAGTGTTCCTTGTCCTTATTGGATCATGAAATCCGCTCATAAGCCTTTATTTTTACCTTATAGTCGAACCCTACACCATATAAAGGTTTCGATATCACTCTTGTAAGATTAAGATTCTGTTTGATAAAATTGAAAATTAAATGCTGAATAATTAAGTACTGAATTTTTAATACTGAATCTCATGAGTACTGATTTCAAACTTTAAAAATTGTTTAATATTGCACTCAAAGTCAAGCACCGGATCAAAATGTATTGTTTGATAAAAATAACCACTTAATTCTGAAAATAATTTATTTTATATTGTTACCCTTGTTTTCACTTTTTACTATTACAAATGAAACAAATCCTTTTTTTTTGAATGAAAAAAAAAAGCAAATCCTTTATACTTTTGATTTTCTATAGAAAAATTATATAATAATTATCATAAATATAAACATTCGGTTCAATGTTCTTTTTTCTTAAAAAAAAAAATGAAACCCACAATAGCTTCTCAAGTTCTCATCCATTTAATTGAATGGTTGATAAATTTGTTCTTCATCTCTGCTTCGGCGTAGTTGAGTCATAAAGTGTGGTTTCGGTACTCGACTTCGAGTGCTCGATTGAAGTCCTTTCGAGACTCTTTCCATTGATCTAGACGGTGATATTCCACCGTACATGGCGATAATTGAAGAATTAATTCAATAACACAAGAAACAAAACCCTTATACCAGTAAAGAAAATCTCACATTCACCAATTTATTAAGAAAATCTCTCATCTAATAATTTCTCAGATTATAATAATAAATTTATGACCTAAGTTTTATTTAATGCGTGAATGCAAAGTCTAATTGATTAAACTGACTCGCGTAGTCTCGGGTTATTGACGATCTTTCCCGAGATTAATGCCCGGAAACTCGAATCATCTCGAAAAGGACCATCTCATCCTCAGAGAGCTTCAGAGAGCCCTAAAAACTTGACCACTCACTAAAAGCCCATCTTTGAAAAGATTACGGTTGTCAATCATTATCAGTGGCGTGCAACAGATAAATTTTAACAGAAAATAAACATGTCTGCATAGGACTTAATTTCTAATTTGTCTCTAAACTAATCTAATTATCAAACAAAACATAGATTAATTATGAAATCAAGGGCTTAATTAAATTTGCAAATATCAAATTAAACTTAAATAAAAAACCTTAAGGGTCCAATTAACACAAGATGGGGACTTATCTCAACCACCCTCCCTATCCTCAAGCTGGCATGAAATCGCCCCCGTCATGCCGGACACCGTCTGTTGTCGCTGTCACCATCACCGGAGCTCCTTTTGACGCCAAGAAAGAGTAGATCTGCTCTTTTTTACTTCCTCGTCCCGAATATGCTATTGCTTTTCATCGGAACCACCTCTAAAGTCCCCAACTAAGCCTAAACCAAGCCTAAAACGAAGTCTCCAATCTCCACAACCCACCGTCGGATCAAGCTAATGTTGGGGTATGTCATTCTCCTCTAATACGGGGTTACCTCAAATGGCTTGGAAATGAGTTGCTTTCAACAATACCCGAATGGTAGTTGTGCTTGAAGTGCTTAAAGTGTAGTACTTTGATCCTAAAGGGTAAGTGTTTTGAAGTATTTAGGTTCACTAAGATCAGTTCACAAAGGAATTGATGAAGAATTTAGCACACAGACTCAAGTTACTCAAGGATACAGAAACCACCACCAAGAGCTTGAATCGGTGGAAGCTCACCACCAATGAACACTACTTGATACAAATTTCACCACAAGAAGAATTCAAAAGATGAAGAATCTTCGATTAATCCCAAATCAATAAGAGATACAGATTATACACCACTCAAATTGACAAAAGAATGCTTATGAGAACCTAGAGTTCAAAGTTTACAAAATTCAAGTCTAATGAGAATAGTGCTCATCCGTAGCTTTTATACTAGGATTAGCAACTAAAACATACTTAACTAAGCTAACAAAACAAGCTTAACTTAAACAAAGCGTAGCTTAAACAAAAGTAGTTCGAATTAGCTAGAAACATAATCAAGGCAAGTATGGAAATGGCTCGGATTGTAGGCAGCCGAAATCCTCCATTCCATGATCAAAATGATGATGTTTCCAACTTGTCTTCAACTTGCAAATTCATCCAACCACCATAGAGTGCTTCACCCGAATGGTTTTCCTAGCCAAAAACGTTGACCTACATGTGTCATGAAGTGAATGGATGATCAATAACACATGTCAAACCAAGAGAGGTGTTTGCTTCCACTTAGGCTCAATGTTGGAGAGGTGCCTGCTTGGCTCCAACGTGGCTATCTTGGTCCCACCCACGACGACATGTCAACAAAGCAAGCTGCTCACATGGCAAGGTGCTTGCTTTACTAATTGCACCATCTTCACCCGAATCATCTTGTTGGAGAAAATGGGACGCTCCCGTGTCATCCTCACTTTACTCACCCTTTTCACCGTTTAGATTTCCTAATAATGCCTCTAGCTTTAAACCCACAGATTCCAAAAACTTAGGGGTTCTTTGAGAATGTTGTTGTTTCTTGTTTTTTGTTGCCATTTTCAATTTTTGAAAACAAAACACATGGAATCTTCTTTGGTTGGTTGGTTTTGTTTTCATAATTTAGGAAACAAAATCAATATTTCTGAAATTTGTGGAAGTATGATTTTTGTGTTTTCAACATTTTCCAAAATATTTTGGTAATACAAAAACACGCAGATGAACATCTTTTAATGAGATTCACGTTTCGAGTCTTAGCTAACACGCTTATCAACCCTTGTTCTCTTCAAATCCTTCATATCTCGTTTATTTCATCATTTTTCAAAGCCTCCGACTATCAGCTCTTCTCTACCTTTCTGGTTAGGGTTTCAGCGTTTTGCCTTCTTCTCCCTGGTTAGGATTGGCTTCGAGCAGTTCTCTCTCAATCGGAATTCTCAACTTCGGGTTTTTGTTTTTCCTCCATCAGGTATCTTTATCTATCCTTCTCGTTTAATTTGGTATTGTTGAATTTGGGACATCTTAAGGTGATTCCAGAGATTTGGATTTGAAAATTTTGTGTCCTTTCTATATAAATTGTGATTGATGTATTGATTACTCTTACTAGTATGAGCAAATTATGGTGTGGAAGTGTCGAAATGTTCGGGTCCGGGGAACCCTGCTGAGACGACGTTGCTATGAAGGAGTCACCACTAATCTCTTTTGCCTAGGTGTGATTAGCCACCTATCCGATTATTAAGTCTAATATTAACCTAAGCTTGGCGAAGGTAATACTAAACCTAATACAGTCTACTTAACCGGAGTCTATGGGTTCGGGAGTCGGTTACGCTCGAGGAAGGATTAGCACCCCTGACACGCTCGTCAAATGACGGTACCTCTAGCTAAACTAAATCTAATGGGTTTTTATAATGAATGGTTGCTTTTATCTAAATCTTGTTTATTATCAAAAAGGTTATAAAAGAAAATAAAATCATTTTAAAAACAAATATCGAGAATTCGAAGAATATGATCGAACACCGTCGATCAATCCTATTTCGATTCTCTTTCACTGTTTGTTCTCTTGTTGAATCTTTCGTATCGGGAAGAGGTTTTGGAAATGCTGTGTCAAAACCTTTTATTCTTGTTTTTAAAGTCTTTTACTTTATTTTGAAAAACTCTCATTTTAGTATTCCTAAAAATGGTGTGAAAATCTTCTTTTCTTATTGTTTTGGAAATCTTTTTCCATCTTATGTTGATAAACTAAGTCTGATTTGAATTTGAAAGGCTCTATTTAAATCTTAAAAGCTCTTCATTACCAATTTTAATTTCTTTTGAAAACTGAGTAAGAGAACACTTGATGGAGAAAACATTTTTTGAAAATCCCTTTTATTACATCTTTTAATTTTCTGATTTTTTCATTTTTACCATTTTGACCTAGATATCACCTAATGCATGTATGAGATGATGGATGCAAAGTCCAGGTTTTTTAGTTGATTAATAAAAAGGAGTTTACTTGAATTGACCTTCACGAACCTAGCCCGGTCCTCCGGGGATATTCGTAAAGATCGTTCAATCTCGGGGCGAAATCTCGAGAAGTCGTGCCCGAGCACCTTTACTCGAGATTGGCCCGTCATAGTTTAAACGCCTCTTTACTAATCACAATTTATAGAGGGGCATGAAATGCAAACAGTTATAAATTAATCACCAATAAATATGATATGCATGCAGTTAATTCTACTTTAAATCTACTCTAGGTTACTAGATTATTACAAACCAAAGGGCTTAATTAAATTGAAATTAAACTAAAAAAGGACGAAATTGAAAGAAATTAAAAGCTTCAGGGCCAAATTGGACAAATTGGAAACTTATCCAATTTGAAGGAGGCCTAGCGGACCGGGTCGGTTTGAGGCTCAGTCGGGTCGGGTTGTTAGGGTTGGTATAAATGCTAGAAACCCTAGCACCATCTTTAACTTCAACTCTTCTTCCCCGCGCCGCTCTCCTCAAGACCAGTACCTCCGCGGTGGATGCCGTCGAGCTGGAGTCGGAAGCTAGCTCCGATGACCCCTAAACCATGCCAATCCGCTCCTTCTTTCATTCCAATTTCAGATCCCGCCTTTCCTTCGCACTTAAACCGCTTCAAACCCTCACAAACTAACCTAGTCCGAAGCTTTCTTCTTTCCTTCTATGGCCATCGGACCAACCCATCACCGAATCTCAAAAAAAAAACTGCCACTTATGATACCATTCTTCAATTTCGAGTTAAACCCAGGGAGAGAGGAAACATAAGCCTTGAATCTTGCGTGTCCGTTTTTTTTAGGGAGAGTCCTTGAGAGAGAGCCTTAAATTTTTTTTTGTGGATATGAAGGGGAGAGGAGAATGTGTGGATGATCGAAAAGTCAGTGTGAAGAGCGTGTGAGGTATTCTTGAAGAAAGAAGAAAGTCTCTCCTTTTTTGAGAGAGAAGTGTAAGTCCGAGAGAGTCTCTGTTTTTACAGAGAGAAGTTTGAGAAGCTGTGAGTGTTTGTGTATTTTCCGGAGAGGAAGGGTGGAGTGTGAGGTTCCTGGTGGGTGTTTGATGGGAGAGGAGATTGAGAGCTCTGTGTGTCTTGGAGAGTGGAGGAGCTTGAGAGAGAGTTGTGGAGGAGGCTTGGTAGGGAGAGGATTCTGTGTTTTTTGTGCAGTGTGTATTCGTGTGTGGATTTCTTTATGGAGGGCTCAATTTTTGGTGGAGTTGCAGGGGAGGTGAGTTTGGTGTGTAGAGAGTGTGTTGTTTTTTTGAGAGGCCGAGACAGTTTTAGAGAGGGAAGCTTGGTTTTTTTCTATGTGTGTTTGTGGTTTGATTGCAGTGGTTGTTGAGCGAGAGCGTTGAGAAGATTAGCCCGTTTCGAGAGGTTCTTTTTTGTCTAACTATGAGGAGGAGTCAAGAGAATTTTTTTTGCAATGTGTATTCGGTGCCCCCGAGAGATGAAGAGAGGGTCCCAAGGTGAAATTTATTTAGTATATCTTCTTCTCTGTGGTTGTGTGAAGAGGATGTGGGAGAATCAGTAAGGAGCGTGAGAGTGTGTCCGTATGTTCAGTGAGGATCCTGGAGGATTTTTAGAGAGAAAAAGTCTGTGTATTTTTATGTTTTGGCCATTGAATCCCCTTTTCTCGCTTAACCACTTTCTTTGTCCTCTTGTGCAGCTAAATTCATGCCCCTTTGGGAAGCTTGCTGACTTGGGCGGATAAGGCTCAAAGTGTGTTTGTGACTCTCATTGATCCCGTTGTGCTTGATGGAATAGAGGGCAATTGATCATGTGTCATTCTGTTGAGAAAAGTGTGGAATGAATCAATGCATGCTTGCATGTATAAATCAGCAGTTGTTGGGATGTAAATGCTCTTTCTTTCTCCATTTTTAATTTAATTGTAAATACAATCAACACTCAATCTCAAGTATATGACATTATCTTTTTATTGATGGTGCAAAACTAAATGTAGTAAGATCAAGCACTATGCAAAATGTAATGTGTTCCCATATTGAAATAAGTAGCCAAAGTGCTAATGCTAAATTTCAGCAAACAAATAAGAAGATTTGATAGCCTAAAGCCAAGTCCTTCCTCTTTCCATGACTATGCAATTGACAAAGTGCTGATATGCAATGGCGAACTAAATGAAGCTATGCTAACCTAAATGCCAACCTAAATGACTATGCCAACCTAATTAAATTCCTAGAGAATGTAGAATGAAAAGTATTATCATTTTTTAATGCAATCTTATCTCAATTAAAAGTGAACTTAAAAATGACCAAAACGCCCTTGAATGTGCAAAATGACCAAAATGCCCCTAGGTGACCCTAATGCCAATTAAGAAACAAATTGATTTAAATTGAAAGGATATGGACAAAAATGGGTGTCTACAGCTGCCCCTCTTTGTGCACTTGCTAACTATCGAGAAGTGAGCAAAAAGTAGTTTGCATACTTTTTGAGAGTTAGGAAGTGTGCAAAGAAGTAGACACCCGTCCTTACTACCGAGTCAGATATTTCACATTTCTTTCTACTCCGTAATGGATCGTCTCCTGATCAACTTCTTTGAATTATCTTCCAATCCAATATTAAAAGGACCGTCTTCCGCTTATCATTTGAATTGTCTTCCAATTCTATCTTAAAAGGACCGTCTTCCGCTTATCCTTTGAACTGTTGATCGGTCGTCAGCAAATCATAAAAATAAAATCCCAACAATTACTAACTAAAGATAGCTAGGGCAAGTAAGGGTCGATCCCACAAAGAGATAGGTTATTATTCTTTTTCTTAAAATAAACAAATAAAATAAAGAAGGGTTTTAAAGTAAAATTAAATCAAATCAAACTAGCAATTTAAATTATTAAAGAAAGCAATCAAGAAAATCAAAGAAAACAATTAATTAAAAGCAGAGAATAAATTGAGAAAGTAATTAAGAGAACCCTCCAACATAAAATTAATATCCCTCTTGACAACAATAATACGGATCATTGATATCTAAAGATTATGAAAACAATGGATAGCTTGCTTGGAATTTAATCCTAAATTACCTTAATTAGATAAAGCTCTTGATCCAGTGTGAATTATCCCTTTTATTCTTTAAACAATTACCTCTTGATCCAGTGTGATAATTACTCAATTTAAAACATTAAGATCTAGTAATTTACAAGCACAATGGGCAATTAAAAATTGGTCAAAGATTCTTAAATCCCTTGGAAGGAAGATCCTTCGCTTCCAATTGCTACCAAACAATTAAATCCGAAGATTCTTTAAGATTTTAATTTAGCTAATGCTACTTAATTTATCAAGAAAGTGCGCGCTTCAATCAATCAAAACAAGCAACATAGAATTCATGCAGAGATATTAAGAAATACCCTATTAATTTTCATATAAAAGCACAAAATCTCACCATGATATAAGTTAAGAGATCAATTAAATTCTACATTGGAGAAAAGAAAATGATTACTCACTCATGAATTGAGTGAGCATCCAAAGAATAAGAAGAAAAACTTATCTATGGATGGGAAGAAGAGGGGGGTGGCGGCTCCTAGGGCAAACTCCTCCAAATCTTCAACAATTCTTCAAAATAAAATATCTCGATCTACATACATTAAAAACCTAGACCTAAGGTGGCTATTTATAGTGGAAATAACCCTCAAGACTCCAATTCTAAGTAGGAAAAGAGTTTAGGACGGTTTTGGGTCTATCTTAGACTCTAAGTTAGATTAAAAGTCTTCCTAGAGTAGAATCCAAGTCAAAATAGGATCCTGGAATTTTCTGGAATCATGCGGGGACTTCGACGTCGTTTTTTGGCTTGAAGATGGCAGAACTGGGTCTTGGACTTCAAAGGAAAGTTGTAGATCTCGGAGTTAGATTTCCAACGCTTACTCACGGGCCTAAAATGGAGGTCTGAGCAGAAAATTATGATTTTTCTACCGAGACTGCGCTGAATCCTAATCCTGTTAGGACTAGAATCTGGAATCTACAGGAATTGGATATTTCCTTGAATATAGGAAGCACAAATTGGGATTTTAATTCCAATTATGGGCTTATATGGGCTGAGTATTTTCCCATATTAAATATCCAAAATTCCTTAGCTTCCGGGCTTCTTCATGGCTTGTCTTCAATCCTTCGCAATTAAAGCTCCATTCTTCAATTCTTGCTTCTTGGAAATAATTCTTCAATGATCTTCAAATCTTCAAATTATCTTCAATAAGTCTTCAAACACGAACTTCGAATCTCCAAATTTATACTCAAAATTACTTTTCTCATATATGTGTAAAAAGTCATCAAAATAGCTCCAAAAGTAGTGAAAATTAACAAATTCTCAATTTGACATCTCATAGAGACTGAAAACACAAATATTAACAAAATAACATATATATAAGCATAAATAGATCCAAAAACATAATAAAATAGCCATAAAAATAGGGTTGTTTTTGGCTCGATCAACTGTCTTCCAATTCTATCTTAAAAGGACCGTCTTCTGTTTATCCTTTGAACTGTCTTCCAATTCAATCTTGAAAGGACCGTCTTCCGCTTATCCTTTGAATTGTCTTCCAATTCAATTTTGAGAAAATCATCTTTTGATACTCCTTGAAAAGATTCATTTGAGAAAGTCGTCTTCCAACCCATTTGAGGAGATTGTATTCCAATCAATTTCTAATTCTGAAAATCTCCCTGAAAAATTGTCTTCCGATGGGCTTCTGGATATCTAAATCTGATAAGCCTTCTTTTGATTGACTTATGAAATTATACTTCTAAATAACCGTCTTCCGGTGCATCTCTTAACAAGATCGTCTTCCGATCAACTTCTGAAAATTTTTGAGAAAACTATCTTCTGGTGTACTTTTTAACAAGATCGTCTCCCGATCAACTCCTGAAGACTCTTGAGAAACCATCTTCTAGTGTACTTCTTGACAAGATCGTCTTCCGATCAACTTCTGAAAATTGTTGAGAAACCATCTTCTAGTGTACTTCTTGATAAGATCGTCTTCCGATCAACTTCTGAAGATTGTTGAGAAACCGTCTTCTGGTGTACTTCTTGACAAGATCGTCTTCCGATCATCTTCTGAAAATTTTTGAGAAACCATCTTCTAGTGTACTTCTTGACAAGATCGTCTTCCGATCAACTTCTGAAGATTGTTGAAAAACCGTCTTCTGGCGTACTTCTTAACAAGATCGTCTTCCAATCATCTTCTGAAAATTCTATCTAGCAAATCGTCTTTCGATGTATTCCTTAATGAGATTGTCTTCCAATCAACATTTGAAAATTCTTTCTAGCAAACCGTCTTTCGGTGTACTCCTTTAATGAGATTGTCTTCCAATCAACATTTGAAAATTCTTTCTAACAAACCGTCTTCCGGTGTATTCCTAAAATCCTCTAAAAAAAAAATCATCTTCCGGATCATCTTTGATTATCCTTTGAACATTATCTTCCGAGAGAAAAATCCGTTGCTGGTCTATCTTGAAAAGATCGTCTTCCGAGCAACCTCTTATGAATCTGTTCGCCTTTCTCTTCTCTAGCATTCCTGGCTCATTGACTCTTATTGATCTCCCCTTACTCATCTTAATACCTTTGCCTTTGATATGCTAACTCCTTGTCATTATATGAGATCTTTGCCCCAATTGAATCCTCTGAGAAAATCTCCTTTGATTAGCTAGCATCTTTTAAAAGATGGAGCTTGATCTTTTGAACTTCGAGCTATCATCATCGTCTGCTGATGAATTCCTATTGAACTTCTTTTGGCTTCCCTTTCTCTGTTTGAATGTGTCTTCCCTCTTCTTGGATCTACTTTTTAACTGTTCCCGGCTTTGTCTCTTTCCTCTTCTTAACTCTTTTTCCTTACCTCCTCATCACTTGAACTCTCTTCTGTGACCTTTTGACCTCTCTTCTGCCCCCACTTGTCTGACCTTTCTCTACAAACCTGTGTTTTTGGTGTCTTCCACTGTTAGGATCTTAACTTCCTTCTTCTTTGTTCTAAATTGCCCCAACGGCTTCCTTTCCAATGATTCTGAATTCTTCTATCTGCTCTTATAATGAACCTGACTCCTTGTCTTGCGCTCCTGCTATGGATGAAGATGAAATGTTCTAGTGTGTGCATGTATGCATGAATGCACATGGACTCACTAAGGAGGATAATATGATATTGACTTCCCTTCTGTAACCAAATGTCTCATTGACAAGCTTTTAGCTGACTCTTTTACCCCAATCTTGGTACCATTTTCCTTGCCAACTTCTTGCAACATAATTGCATTCAGAGGTCAAAAATTCTCATCATATAGCTGAATTCTCTTGAAACATGAGATGATTTAAAATGAACCCACAAGACATTGCTCTTTTGCTCCCAGAAAACATTTTATGATTTTGCTAAAAATGCTCTATATACATGTAGCCCTACTAGAAGAAGACTTTCTCAAAAGATCTGGTGACCACCACTTAGAAAATTTCTCGTTGGATGTCCTTGACTTGTCCCTCTTCTTGGGCTCACAAATGGAATGCAAATCTTTTACAAAACATATTTTCAAAACATTCTCAATTTGTTATTTGTCCGAAATGATTTGTATCAACATTGGGTATTGAAAGGAGTGTGGTTCAAAAGGATTGAATGGCAATTGTCAAAAAGATTTATTTTGGTGTGTTGACTTCACTTGACAAGATTGAAATGCTTGATGATGTCATCCACCCTCGAGTTAATGCTTATTACTCCAAAAGAGGTCACGTTTTCTCTGACCGTTTTGGAGGCTCCAGGAATTCCCATCCTAGCTCTAGACTGCCTTTTCTCGGGTTTTCACCCTAGAGCTTTATCTTCTCTTTTTTCATCATTTTTCCTTTCCTTATTTCATTTTTTTATTAGTTGCTCCACCATGCGCCCGCTTTTGAAAAACTTTTTGAAACCAATTTTCTCTAAAAACCTTTTTGAGAAAAAACACTTTTTCTTTTGCAAAAACAATTTCTATTTTAGGAACAATCCCTTCACCTTCAATATCCTGATCTGATCAAAGATGGACTTTATTAGGCACGTAATGTGGGATTGGGTTAGGGGTGCCAAAGAAAGGGTAAAAGGCTCAAAATGTGTTTGAGGGTGCTCGATCCAAGGATCACTTTCTCTGTTGTGAAGGATGCTACCGAACTTGATCTTCCATTTTTTTAGCTTTCAACTTCTTCATTTTAGCTTTTGGTTCACTTTGATTTGAACTTTGTTTTGAACTTTGATTTGAATTACTTAACGAAGTGAACTGAATGCTTCTTTATGAATTGAACTCATTAATGCTGGAATGCCCCGCTTTAAACTTTGAGTGCAGACCCGTTGATGGGAATTTGATGATTGATGTCTTCTGCCGTATTGTCTTGTCGAGCCTCTTTATTGATGAAGATGAGCATGTTATTACTACGTTGAGTGTTGCTTCCTACTAACCAAAAGGGCGAAAGAGGTGCCTCGACACTTGAAGTGGTTTGAAAGGTGTTATGTAAGTGGGCTTATTAGATTTTTGAACCAGTCTTCCCAAGGCTTGCAGGTAATTTGAATTTGGTCTCTGAAAGTAATTTATCCAGGGGAATGAAAAGATCTCAATATGTCATAGATTCAAATTGGCCTCCAAGAGAAAGAATGGGCTCTTTTAGGATCAATGAAATTTGGGATTCTGAGCAGTGTTGACATAAATCGGGTAATCATGTTATCATCTTTTAAAAACGTTCCAGTTTTGATCTCATCTTATCTTTTTTGTTCCAAACACAATTGTTTATTCAAAGGAATCTCGTTTTGTTTTTTTTTCAAACCTTTTATAAATCAGACATTCCTTTGCTCATTGCCCAAATGAAAATATTATAAAGCACTTTGGGAACTGTTTCATAGTGGTGATTACCCAATTCAGCAAACATTCACAGTCAAAAGTGCGACAATTATAAGCATGAGAAGATACAAATGACAAAAATCTATGCAGATGCTATGCACGTGAGAAAAGAGTTCATCAGTTTCAGAAATTCCCTTCTTATGGCAGGTTTCTGTCCCCTATTGTCACTGATTTTGGGATTGTCAATTTTTCCATGTTATCACGGAGTTCTCTATTGAATGGCTACTTTTCTGAGCTGAGAGCGACTTCACTGGCTTGGCCAGACTTTGACAATGTATCTGAAAAGAAAATTTCCTCGACCCCGCTCGCTGATTAAGCCTCAATGCTGCACTTGATGCTTCCAAAAATGCTCCCCTGATGATGGTAGACTCCAGTAGATAGAAAACCTGTAATGTCTACAAGAAATGTATTGCCTATATGCACAAAATGTATTTATTTACAAAAGATCAGGATAATTCAAAATAGATGCATGTAGTAATGAATGGATAATGCACGACCTATGCATGAACATATATACAAAGGATTGGATAATGCATGATGGATGTATGAACTATATCAATGGATATGATGATAACTTATCAAATCATAAAAATGTGTACATAGATGCAACATGACATGGCAGTCTATGTCAATAAACAAATAAATGGATATGCATGGTTAATTATAGAATATATGGATGCATGAGAATACAAAAATGATATCATGATTTTCTAGGATGGAACCTGCAAAACAGAAAGGTTATTCATATGCAACTGCAAAAAGGAAAGAGAGACATGACAAAAACGGTTAATAACTAAGCATAATGATAAAGCATGAATGAATAACTGAGAATTGAAGTAAAATGCAAAATGCAAATGATGGCATTTAAAGTCTCTTGCTGATGGATACATAGAAAAGATGCATGACATGTCAAACTATGTTGATGAGCAGATGCATGAGCATGCATGATCAATTATGCTTTTGAAGATGTGAAATGCATGGGGATGCACAATGCAAGCTGCAAAACAGAAGAGTTATGCAGGTACGTCTGAGCCTGAAAACAAGAACAAAGAGTAGTCAGTAACTGAAAACAAATATGAACAAGTAGCTGAGAATCGAAAAGAAAATCATGCCCCCTTTTTATTGATCAAAATATTTTCACTGAAAAACACTCGAATTGTGAGTTCTTTGGGGCAGGTTGGTCCATTTACCGAGAGTAAAAGAGTTTACTCTGTCTACGGTCCTTTTTGAAAACCGAGAAGTAAGGGTAAGAGGTGTTCCTTATGTGTACCTAATACACTCATCCTCACGGGTTTGACCCTACCTAGGCTGGAAGTCACTCCACTATATGTCGGGCGAAGGTTCACCTAGAGGTTCCCAATTCACCCTACTAGCATCAATTGCTGGGCTAATAGGATTTCCTTGGGTGGAGGTTTTTCGCACAACCTGCCCATGGACAAACAAGTCCCACGAAGGCTTGTTATTATACCTCCAAGAACTAAAGGTATGCCCGGGTCTGTAGGCGGTCTATGCATGAATGCAAAGTAAAAGTGAAGTGTGTGAAGGAACAACTTAGCAGTACCCTAAAACTAAACTTGGCAAACCTAGTAACTAACCACATCAAAAGACAAAGAAAACAACAAGATATGGGTGAAGATAGCAATAATATCAAAGCATCAAAACAAACAAAACAAAGCAACCATTTTTATTAATCGTAGATCTTGTTTAAACTACGTGAGGCCTGACTCTCTAAATGTCCCCAGTGGAGTCGCCAAGCTGGCGAAACGTACAGGTCCGGGGAACCCTGCTGAGATGACGTTGGTATGAAGGAGTCGCCACTAATCTTTTTTGTCTAGGTGTGATTAGCTACCTATCCGATTATTAAGTCTAATATTAAGCTAAGCTTGGCAATGGTAATATTAAACCTAATACAGTCTGCTTAACCAGAGTCTATGGGTTCGGGAGTCGGTTACGCTCGAGGAAGGATTAGCACCCCTGACACGCCTGTCAAACGACGGTACCTCTAGTCTAAACTAAATCTAATGGGTTTTATACTGAACGATTGCTTTTATCTAAATCTTGTTTATTATCAAAAAGGTTATAAAAGAAAATAAAGTCATTTTAAAAACAAATGTCGAGAATTCGAAGAATATGATTGAACACCGTCGATCGATCCTATTTCGAGTCTCTTTCACTGTTTGTTCTCTTCTTGAATCTTCCGTATCGAGAAGAGGTTTTGGAAATGCTGTGTCAAAACCTTTTATTCTTGTTTTTAAAGTCTTTTACTTTATTTTGAAATACTCCCATTTTAGTCTTCCTAAAAATGGTGTGAAAATCTTCTTTTCTTATTGTTTTGGAAATCTTTTTCCATCTTCTGTTGACAAACTAAGTCTGATTTGAATTTGAAAGCCTCTATTTAAATCTTAAAAGCTCTTGATTACCAATTTTAATTTCTTTTGAAAACTGAGTAAGAGAACACTTGATGGAGAAAACATTTTTTGAAAATCCCTTTTATTACATCTTTTAATTTTCTGATTTTTTCATTTTTTTGATTTTTACCATTTTGACCTAGATATCACCTAATGCAAGTATGAGATGATGGATGCAAAGTCCAGGTTTTTTAGTTGATTAATAAAAAGGAGTTTACTTGAATTGACCTTCACGAACCTAGCCCGGCCCTCCGGGGATATTCGTAAAGATCATTCAATCTCGGGGCGAAATCTCGAGAGGTCATGCCCGAGCACCTTTACCCGAGATTGACCCGTCATAGTTTAAACGCCTCTTTATTAATCGCAATTTATAGAGGGGCATGAAATGCAAACAGTTATAAATTAATCACCAATAAATATGATATGCATGCAATTAATTCTACTTTAAATCTACTCTAAGTTACTAGATTATTACAAACCAAAGGGCTTAATTAAATTGAAATTAAACTAACAAAGGACTAAATTGAAAGATATTAAAAGCTTCAGGGCCAAATTGGACAAATTGGAAACTTATCCAATTTGAAGGAGGCCTAGCGGATTGGGTCGGTTTGAGGCTCAGTCGGGTAGGGTTGTTAGGGTTGGTATAAATGCTAGAAACCCTAGCACCATCTTCAACTTCAACTCTTCTTCCGTCGAGCTATAGTCGGAAGCTAGGTCCGATGACCCCTAAACCATGCCGATCCGCTCCTTCTTTCATTCCAATTTCAGATCCCGCCTTTCCTTCGCACGGAAACCGCTTCAAACCCTCACAAACTAACCTAGTCCGAAGCTTTCTTCTCTCCTTCTATGGCCATCGGACCAACCCATCACCGAATCTCCAAAAAAAAACCGCCACTTATGATACCATTCTTCAATTTCGAGTTAACCCCAGGGAGAGAGGAAAGATAAGCCTTGAATCTCTTGTGTCCGTTTTTTTTTTTAGGGAGAGTCCTTGAGAGAGAGCCTTAATTTTTTTTTTGTGGATATGAAGGGGAGAGGAGAGTGCGTGGATGATCGAAAAGTCAGTGTGAAGAGCGTGTGAGGTATTCTTGAAGAAAGAAGAAAGTCTCTCCTTTTTTGAGAGAGAAGTGTAAGTCCGAGAGAGTCTCTGTTTTTACAGAGAGAAGTTTGAGAAGCCGTGAGTGTTTGTGTATTTTCCGGAGAGGAAGGGTGGAGTGTGAGGTTCCTGGTGGGTGTTTGATGGGAGAGGAGATTGAGAGCTCTATGTGTCTTGGAGAGTGGAGGAGCTTGAGAGAGAGTTGTGGAGGTGGCTTGGTAGGGAGAGGATTCTGTGTTTTTTGTACAGTGTGTATTCGTGTGTGGATTTCTGTATGGAGGGCTCAATTTTTGGTGGAGTTGCAGGGGAGGTGAGTCTGGTGTGTGGAGAGTGTGTTGTTTTTTTGAGAGGCCGAGACAGTTTTAAAGAGGGAAGCTTGGTTTTTTCTGTGTGTGTTTGTGGTTTGATTGCAGTGGTTGTTGAGCGAGAGCGTTGAGAAGATCAGCCCGTTTCGAGAGGTTCTTTTTTGTCTACCTATGAGGAGGAGTTGAGAGAATTTTTTTGCAGTGTGTATTCGGTGCCCCCGAGAGATGAAGAGAGGGTCCCAAGGTGAGATTTTTTCAGTATATCTTCTTCTCTGTGGTTGTGTGAAGAGGATGTGGGAGAATCAGTAAAGAGCATGGGAGTGTGTCCGTATGTTCAGTGAGGATCCTGGAGGATTTTTAGAGAGAAAAAGTCTTTGTATTTTTATGTTTTGGCCATTGAATCCCCTTTTCTCGCTTAACCACTTTCTTTGTCCTCTGTGCAGCTAAATTCATGCCCCTTTGGGAAGCTTGCTGACTTGGGAGGATAAGGCTCAAAGTGTGATTGTGACTCTCATTGATCCCGTTGTGCTTGATGGAATAGAGGGCAATTTATCATGTGTCATTCTGTTGAGAAAAGTGTGGGATGAATCAATGCATGCTTGCATGTATAAATCAATAGCTGTTGGGATGTAAATGCTCTTTCTTTCTCCATTTTTAATTTAATTGTAAAAACAATCAACACTCAATCTCAAGTATATGACATTCTCTTTTTATTGATGGTGCTAAACTAAATGTAGTAAGATCAAGCACTATGCAAATGCAATGTGTTCCCATATTGAAATAAGTAGCCAAAGTGCTATTGCTAAATTTCAGCAAACAAATAAGAAGATTTGATAGCCTAAAGCCAAGTCCTTCCTCTTTCCATGACTATGCAATTGACAAAATGCTGATATGCAATGGCGAACTAAATGAAGCTATGCTAACCTAAATGCCAACCTAAATGACTATGCCAACCTAATTAAATGCCATTGATGATATGAAGATATGAAGTCCATTGATGTGCAATTGAAGAGCTTTGGTGATGATTTGAGTAAGCATTCATCCATTGGTTCTAAGATCACACTACGCCACATATGGGTTTAGGTAACACTTTTGTAAAAACATTTCACAAGTGTTTTTAAAAATTCCTAAGGCAGCAATAATGCAACACCTTTTGAAGTGTTGCGGTTTATCAATCATCCAACAATTTACAACAGTTTTAATTTCATTTGAAGCCTTATAAAATTGTTGTCATATGTCCTTAGAATAAACAAGATCAATATTAACGGTGGTTGTGTTTGTGTATATTACTTTTTTTTTTGCAAGAAAACGAGAATAATATTAAAATTTAGTTCAACTTACAGGATAGAGAAATATTAAAGTTAACTGGTCTACTAAGCATACAACTAGAATTATCAAACATAAGCAAATGAGAGAAATTGTCCAAAACAGAATTAAACGTAGATGAAGCTTTCGAATAAACAGCATGGTTTGCAAAATAGTCAGCAGCTTGATTTCCTTCTCTGTAGATGAAACAAATTCTGACATCTTCAAGCATTGCCGCTATCTCCTTGATTTCCTTCTTGAGCCGGTTCAGTGCTGGGGAGGTCGGATGTCGTCTACAAAGCAAATTAATAGCGGTAATAGACTCAGTTTCAATGATTAGTTTGTGAAATCTCTGCTCATTGGCCATAAGAAGACCAAACTTGATAGCCTGGAGTTCCGCTATAGTATTTGATGTGATCCCTAGGTAAATTGAGTAAGCCATGAGAAAGGAACCCGATGAATTCCTGAAAATTCCACCACAACCAGCAGAACCTGGATTCCCTTTCGAAGCTCCATCACAGTTAAGTTTAATAAAAGAGGCAGGGGGAGGCTGCCATGAAATGAAAACCACGTTTTCTTTTAAAGTACCTTGAAAAGGTTTTGAAGATGTGAAAGGATAAAGAAAGTAATGCATTTTATGTAAAACCTCAGTAATAGAAAAAGTGGCATGGTTAAATAGGTAATCATTACGAATATTCCAGAATTGCCAAAGTAATATAGTGAGCCAACTACTATGGTGGATCCATTTGCCATCAAGAGGAAGGAAGCAAGCATGCCTGTTAAGATGGTATAATAAAAGAGTGAAGTGAAGGAATTCTGGGTTCCATTTACAAGGAAGCTTGGATCGAAGCGGAGAATAGTAGGGACAGGTGTTAAGGATATGATTAAGAGATTCAGCTTGCAAACAGTGGGAACAATCTTCAGAATCAAGAATATGTCTGTCATGAAGGAATTGAGCTGTTGGTAATCTGTTGTGTGCGAAAAGCCATATGAAGAATTTAACTTTAGGTATAGTTTTGAGTTTCCAAATAATTTGCCAGGGGAGAGATGGGAAACTCAATTTCCTACTACACTGGATGATACTATGATATAAAGATGAGGTAGAAAAGAGACCAGTTTTGGTTAAACTCCAAACCAAGGTATCCACACCTTCCCTGAGATAGAAAGGTAATGCAACGATCTGTTCTACTAAAATAGGAGGGAGCCAAGACCAAACCTTCCTAAGATCCCAAGATTGGGATTGGAGATTAATAACCTCTGCAAGTTTCAGATCTTGTAACTCAAGAGGGATGCCTGAGGTTATTAAATGGAAAAGAGGAGTGTTATTGAACCATTTGTCATACCAGAAATTTATATTCGTTCCGTTCCCAATTTTCAAGGATAGGTTGTTTCTTATCAATGGGATACATTTAAGGAAACCTGACCAAATATAAGAACAACCATCTTTTCTTGACGCATCAAGAACATGGGAGTTAGGATAGTATTTATACTTTAGAACTGAAGCTACTAAACTATCTGGATTATTAAATAAATTCCACACATTTTTAGCAACTAAGGCATAATTAAATTCAAGCAGAGACTGAATACCTAGACCCCCAAAGTGTAAAGGTAAGGAGCAAGTTTTCCAGTTAATAGGAGGAGTTTTATTAGAATCCCTAGAGTGGTTCCATAAAAATTTTCTCATAAGATGGTTAATGTTCTTAACAACCTTTTTAGGAAAAATAAATATAGACATCATATAGATTGGGAGTGAAGAAAGGACAGCCTTGATCAAAGTTAATCTTCCTGCAAGAGATAAGAATTTATTTTACCAGGAATTGATTATATTATTCATTCCATCAATGAGGTCAAGAAACAGTGTATCAGTTAATCGACCAGAATGCATGGTTAGTCCAAGGTATTTATCAAGTCTGGTAGAAAGGGGAATGTTGAAGAATTGAGACACATCAATTTTAATGTCAGGACTGGTATTTTGAGAGAAAATAATTGAGCATTTGGAAAAGTTTATAATTTGCCCTGATGAAGAGCAGAACTGTGACATGAGTTCTTTAAGAGTAGAAAGGCTGATTGGATCAATTTTGGAAAAAATGTAACAGTCATCAGCATAACACAGACTTGGGATCATAGGACCATTCCTAGATGCTTTTAGTCCAGTAAATTTACTATCCTCTATAGCTTTAAGCAAAGATTTGTTGAGTAAATCAGCACAAAGGATGAAAGTGAAAGGAGATAATGGGTCACCTTGTCTAATTCCTCTGGTAGGGAAGAAGGTTTCGCTCAGGGAGTTATTGACAAGGATTCTAAAAGAGGTAGTAGTTATACAGCTCATAATACAGGTGATAAGATGGGGTGGAAAATTGTAAGCTTTAAGACAGTGCTTAATAAATTTCCATTCAAGTTTATCATAAGCTTTAGTGTAATCTAATTTTAGCGCCATGTAATAGGTTTTGCTAGATTTCTTTTTGTATAAGGTATGAATAAGTTCATTGGCCAAGATTATATTGTCTGAGATAGCCCTATTAGGAATGAAAGCAGCTTGATAAGGAGATAATAACTTTATAAATAGTATTGCATAAACTAATAGGACGAAAATGAGATACCTCACTTGGATTCTGTGTTTTAGGTATTAGGATCAAAATTGTTTCATTAAGCTTTTTAAGAAGATGACCCAAATGAAAAAAACTTTTCACCACATTAATAACTGATTGTCCCACAATGTCCCAATGTGTTTTAAAGAAACCTGCATTTAACCCATCAGGGCCACAAGCTTTGTTTGGGTTCATTTTCCAGATAATGTTCTTAATTTCTGAATCTGAAACTGGTTTATTAAGCGTTTCAATGTCTTCATCATTTAGCTTTGGAATATTAAGGGTATTAAAGTTAAAATCCTTAGGAAGAGATGATGAGAAAAGGTTTTCAAAGTGATCCTTAAAGGACGAATTTATAATATTCAAGTCTGAGGTCCAGTTATTGTTTATTTTAAGGACTTGAATAAGATTATTTCTTCTTCTTTGTTTCACTTTTGCATGAAAATATGAGGTATTAGCATCCTGTTCTTTTAGAAACTTATCTTTGGCTCTTTGAACCCAATATTTCTTGTTAATATTTTCCAGGTATTTTATATGATTAATTAAGGATACTTCCTGATTAATAATCTCTATATTAGAATTATTATCAAGGTTATTATGTAATTCCTGGAGTTGTCTTTTGAAACTAGAAATCTTATGAGGAATATTGCTAAAGACCTTTTTAGACCAATCTTTAGAAGCAAAAGCCAGTTTTCTACTCTTACAGGAAAAATCAAAGGCATATGATCCCAGTTTAGCTTCACTTCAAATATTGACAACAATGTTCCTGTAATCTAATCTTCTTGACCATTGGTTCTCATACCGAAATCTTCTTTTTGTTGGGGTAATATTAGGATTTGAATTAATGAATAGAGCTGAGTGATCATAGTAGATTGAAGGAATAACCTAGACAGAGCTTGTAGGGAAACTATTAACCCACTCAGAATTAGCCACAGCTCTGTCAAGTCTACGTCTTATGTGGTTATCTCCTAGTGTCTTATTATTCCATGTAAAACAGGATCCCATATAACCAAGATCAAAGAGATTACAGGTCTGTAGACAATCATTAAACCTTTGCATGGATCTATATGGGATATTAAATCTACTCAATTGTTCATTAGGTGACGAAATACAATTAAAATCTCCTAAAACAATCCAAGGAATATTAATGGAAGGAGCTAAATTAGTAAGTTGATCCCATACCTGTGCATGCATGTGAGGTTGAGGGTATTGATAAACTGCTGTGAGATTGAAAGGAGGTTCATGGGCATGAGCATGGAACTGGGCTGTTATCATCCTAGATGAGGTCATATGACTATGAACACAAATAAGATTAGGATCCCATAAAAGCCAAATACCTCCTGCCATGCCTGTAGGGTTTGCTAGAATTCTTCCATGGTAAGGGATTTGAGTTAAAATCCTATCCGCATGATTGCGAGAAACCTTAGTTTCCATCAAAACTAAAATATGTGGAGAATATCTCGAAGTCAGACATAAGTTTAGCTAAAAACTCATCTCTTCCTGCTCCTCTAATGTTCCACATTAGTATCCTCATAAAGTCTTGTGTCATAAGTGGGTGTTCATGGCCTGGAAACTGATTCAGTTGTTCCATTGCCAACGCACTGTCTCTTGGAGCCTGGGTTTGAAAAGGTTGAAGCTCGTTTTCCATGACAGACATTTTCAAGAGATAGAGATTTTCCCTGTCTGGAAGCAACATGTCCCTTATTGATTCGACGTTTATATGCACCATTGGTGCGTGAACTGGAACGGCAAAAAGATGGGGAAGATGATGTATTGACTGAAAGATATAGTGACCTGGGCTCGGGGTTAGCATTCTGCTTTGAAATAGAGCATTTTGCCTTTCGGCCTCTTCTGGATTTTGGTGAATTCTTTGGAGGGTGAGATTTTGGAGTAGGTGCCTGAGTTGAGAATGTTAATACAGGTTCAAAGCCTGGAGGAAAAGTTGGAAAGTCGTTATGTTGACTTCCGGCATTTCGTCCACTGGAGGCTGAGAGATTTGAGGCTGAGAGGTTTGTGGCTGGGGTTGTGGATTTGGGATTCGGGGTTGAGGAGGGTTCGAGGGCGACGGCGGTATATGTTTGGCCTTGGAGAGATATTCAGATCGAGAGTTGGTGTTGTCATGTTGCTTGTCGCCATGGCGGTGAAGGGGTTGACCATTTTGAGAGGGAGAAGAAGGAAAGTTCTCAGAGGATGGAGAAGAAAAAGAAGAAACTAAAAAAGGGACAGATAAAGACTCTGGAGAAAAGGGTGGAGAATTTGAAGCGTTTGTTGGAGGCAATATATCGAAAGAGGTAGTGGGAGAATCAGAAGAAGAGGATTTAGGGGACGAATCGTATTTGGGAAGCATGCATGGGTTTTCAATACGTGGCAAAGAATTATCAGAGGGAGCAGACAGGTGGATTGGGGATGATGAGGAGTCATCAAAAAGCTGATTTGTGTGAGAAACTGGCTGCGGAGTGATGATTGAAACTTGGGGAATAGAAGAAGTAAAGGATTTTGGTGTCTCGAGACTATCAGGGGAAACATTAGCAAGAGAGAGATGAACTTTAGAACAATCAATGGTGGACAGCGCAGAGAAGGAACTTGTGGAGACGATGGGAAGATTATTATTATCATAAGTAAGAACAGAATTAGGGAAAATCACAGGCCTATGATTAGTATTTGATAAGAAATTGGACTCCAAATAGATTCTAGGTTGGGCTTGTGGGTCTGTTTCATATGAATCAGAAGGCCCAGTTGTAGGCAAACTATTTGGACTATAATAATTGATTTTTTTTAACCCATGCCACTTGTTTTTTAGACAACAAGACACCTTTTTCTAAATGTGAAGATGAGTCATGCTGTAAATTTGAAAAATTTTTATCTAAAACATCGTATTTTTTAGATTTTTCCCCTTGTAAATTATTAAACTTACCTGATTGGCTGCTTGAAGACAATCCAGGTTTACCCATGGCGGTGGACTCCTTCTTCCTTCTGTTATTCTTCTTGGTGACAATAATCCAGTCATCTTCTTGCTGCAAATTCGAATTCTTCTCAAAGTTTCCATTCGACCCCATTGGTTTACTTGCAGAAGCTTTTCCTGTTTTTGATCCATCTTTGAACTATCAGTCGAATTATTTGGATTGGAACAATCCGAATGATCAAGTTGACCACAAGTGAGACAGAATTGTGAGACCACTTCATATAACACCTTTTGCTGATATTTCCTATCTTAATAATTTTTGGTAAAGACTTGGAGCACTCCACCTCAATACAAATCCTAGCATAACGGCCTCTGGTTGCAGATCCAGTATGAACATCTATCTTAATTGGGTTTCCTATCAAGGAACCAATTTTAAATAGAGTCGATGGGTCATAGTATTCAATAGGAAGTTCTGGAAGCTGAATCCATATTGCCATCCTATTGAAGTTGTCACTTGATGGCTTGAAATCCGGTCGCCATCTCTGGACCATGAGATAGTGATTGAACAAAAACCAAGGGCCGCCAGCAAGAACTGATATGTAGTCCGAAGAGGAGGAGAACTTTATAATGAAACAGTTAAAACCAAGGTCGATGATCTGAAAAAATGAACCTAAATTCCATAATTTCTGAAGTTTAGGGGTGAGGCGGTTGAAAGAAAGAGGGTGGCCGATAAGTTTTATGATAAGGGTATGTTTCCAGGGGGTTGAAATTCTAAGTTTTTCTTCTAATGAAATCGATAAAGTTGGGATATCCGGATTGGGATCGGTTTGTTCCTCCGATAGATTTAGATTCCAATCTGAATAGAACCCATCTAACCAAGATTTAAAGTAGACATGATTTGATTGATTCAAGAGCTTCTGTTTATAGGAGAGAGGTTGGGAAAACTTTTGTGAAGAGGCAGAAGTAGATTTGGAAGGTTGACCTGGAACTTCAGGATTATCTGCAACAGGTATCGCCTTGGGAGAGATGTGATTAGGAGTCATGGGGGATTTGTCCAGAGTGGGTGGCAGAGGAGGAGGAGGAGGAGGGGGAGGGGAATTGAGAGATCGAATTTTGACGATTGCGCGAGAGACATTTTCCTTTACAGACTTACTTTTTGTTTGTGTATAATAGTGACTATTAATAAGGGGAAAAATTCCAACTTTTCATTTAAAATTTTATCAAGTACCGAAAAAAAAAAATCAACACAGAATACTATTTTTTTCCCTTTTGGGTTGACATCATCAAGGCCCAAAAAAAGAAACTTGGTAGAGTAAAATTTTATTTTGGAGAAAAAAAAATAACGGAAATACTACTATTATTATTACTAGGTATGGGCCTGCGCTTCGCCGCGGGCGAAGGGGCTGGAGGTATGCTATGGATGAATGGATGTGCAGTTATTATAAGGAGGGTCATCACAAATTTTATAATATCTATGTAATATAGCAATATAATTTGTAATAAAATTGAATAGGTTGATTTTTTTTTCATTAAACTGAATAGGGTAATTGTTTTGGCCTTGGAAGGTGGTCTAATTTGTTGACAATTTGGGGTACTGTGTGAAAAATGAACTTGAAGAAAATCCTCTTAGTTTGAGATGCTTTCTCAACCTTGTCAGTTATGATGGAGAGGGAATGGATTCATTGATTTAATTTTGAGATGCTTGTTGTCCGAATTTTAACTTGAAGAGATTTGGTGTAGGAGCTATGATTGTGGTGTCAAGTCTTGGCCCGAATGCAAAGCTAACTATTTGAGGTTGCTTTTGTGCGCCAAGTGAATTAATATAATTGATGAACATAATTATCAACAGGAATGGCAGATATAAGATAAATCAGATGGATAATTGCAACATTGATAAGGCAAATAAAATGCCAATAAGGTTTGGTTGGCTACGTAGAAAATAGGAAGCAACAGGACGATCTAAATGACTTATATAAAAGAAGTTTATAAAGCTGCATTATGATGGGGTCTTCAAAGAGGATGCTCGCAAGCTACGGATTTTGACCGAGGAGGTGAAATTTAGCGGTTAGGAATTGCTTACCTTTAGTGACCGGCTCAATAGAAGTTCTAGAACTATGCCATAGAAACCAAGCGCCTCCAAAGAAATTGAGTGGTGAGTCAATTGTAAGGGAGGAATCAAACTGAAGTGCATTTCCTTGCTCAAAGGAGTTGATGATCGGTGATCTTGTTTCTGTGACAATTACAATGTCAGGGTTCAATTCCGAAATCTTCTTAGGGAGTATATTGATGTAATGTGGATTAGATGCCCCTCTTGCATTAAAGACCAATAGAGTAAGGGGCCGGCAGGGATGTTCTGGGTTCCAAACTGAACCCTCCGGTGAATCAACTCCTTCAAGACTCTCAGGGACTACATTTGGGAGAGAGATCATCAATTCAATATGATGGGTAGTTGAATAGTTGCGCTTCTTATTGACGGTGAACTTTGTCGTGAGCAGGCCAGTAAAAATTGGTGGTGTCTTGATGGATAACACCTGATGATGACTTCCATTAAGCTCTATGGCGATTTTATTGGAAATTAGATCATGGTTGATGTAATCTTCGGGCAATTCTTGTAGTGCCAAAACAGGGGGGAAAAATCAACGATCCCCCTTCGATAGAGCCGTTCAAGAAAGGGCTGGTCACGGACCATCGCTTTACAATCATGCAATGAAGGCAATTCATCTTCTCCAAATTGCAGCCATTCATCAAGGAGTTTGCTGCAGGAATTGCTAGATGGACCAGATTGTTTGCTGAGCATGATTATTAGGCCCACAACCAGTTTCAAGAGTGGTTCCCAGCGTAACTGCGAGCTGTCCCATAGGTTGTTTGTTGGGTATGCAATGGAAAGCTGGGTCTCCAGTAGGCGGATATAGTTCTGGGTTGTTTGTGGAAGGGTGGTTCTGGGAGGAGGCTCTAGTGGGAAGGGTTCTGACATAGTTGTGTTTGGGGCGGTTTCTAACAGCTTGGGAAGATATCCTCGCAGCTTAAGGAGTCATATTTATAAGCAGTTGTCTTAGAGTGGCAGAATGGGAGCAAAAGTGAAAAAACTGTCGATGGTTAGAGCTGCAGAGAGCAGGTACTGATTAAGGGAGTAGAGAGATCTATATGAGATTTTATTCGATGTCTTGAAGAAGCAAAAGATTGAGTACTGAGTTGAATGACTGGAGATTGCCAAACCATATGTCATCGGCTACGAAGGATAGGCTAGATTGATTTGAAGTGTAGATAGAGGACTGTTTAACAGGCTGAACTTGGTAAGAAATTTGTATCAAGTCAAAAAGCCTTTTTCAGATGGTAAGGGCCTTGATACGCCCAGACTTGTCAAGGCCAATCTTTTAAAACCTTGATTTAATTTATTAATGTTCTTGTCTTAATAAAAAAAAAAAAAACATATCTCAAAAGCTAATGTATTTAATTTATCCAAAATGAGGGAACTTCTTTCAATATCTATTTTATTTATTTACAATATTTAAAATTGAAAACCTTATTTGAAGAGAAGAGTATTGAATTCTTTATAACATTCAATCCAATCAAATGTTTAGTAAAAGCATTATTTCAAGTTAATAATATATATATTACAGCTATTAGGCCTTTTGTTCGATTGTGATGAGAAACTTTTGAGATTGAAAATTAAAATTGAATCAAATTAGCCAAAACCTAGACCATATATATATGGTGGTAACTTCATTTGTATAATTCCATGACACCAGTTGCATTGAAAATACGACGGTTAATAAAAATAGTTTAATTTCTAAAAAAGGGCCATTGTGGATCATATTTTTGGGGCATGAGATGTCCCATTTCAAGAGAGTTTAGAAAGGCAACATAGATTATGATCAACCGAAGGGTGAAACCATGGGTTGCCACAACTGAAATATATATCCATTCTTGGGTCGCTCACCTTGCTTAATTCGCGAATCGTTGTGGTGGATTATTTCCACAATAGGTTGGACATGGTCAAGGAAGTCTCAGAAAGAATAAAGAACTTATTTGTGTCAAAGGACACTACGAAGAGGACTTCTAATATAATCAAACGCCTTGAAAAAACCAATAGATTAATTAATATAGTTGGCTATGCCCTTCAAATTGACGTAATATATGCATGAGCCAATTATAGAAAAAAGCAAGTATGCAACATGGTGTGAAGATGCATGTGATAACATAAGCATAGATAACATAATTGGAGTCGATATGAGGTCCACAAAAGATGAGTGTTTGATGGGAATAATTCCAGACAATCAATCCATAGGTGTAATGATTAAAGAGTTAATAACGTTAGTTAAGTTGGCAGATGAAAAAAAAAATGAAAAATAGCAATGCAAATAGAGAATATTGTTAACCATGAATGGCCATAGGGTGCATGGGCTAATAATTTTGCTGATTTGTATCCCAGTGCTACATTTGAGTGCAGGTTGAGTTGTCCCGAGAAAAGTTGCATCAACTGGAAGGAAACGGTAGACTTTAAATGTAAGCGTTGGTCCATATGAACGGTTGAGGATCCCCAAGATAAATTCATATTGCTTATCAAGAATGTGTCCGGCAACAGATGGAATCTGAAGAAAATTCATCCTTTCAGCAAGTGAAAGTGTTGTGACATCAATTCCAGTGAGTCTATAGGCTAGTGTTCCGAAAACAACCGCTTGCAGTTTAAAGCAATCCTCTTCAATAACCAAACTTATTCTGAGACTGGAAGAGAAAAAGATAAATCACATAGAATTAAGTTTGTTTACTAATAAGTTCTAGAATCATGAGCGGACAACTGGTTCTCAAAACTATATATGAAATACTCTTGATTGGCAAGGCAATGCAGGCATATTCTCGAGCAACAGAAAGAGATAGTTGATATAGTTGTGAATATTGAATTGAAGATTATAGAATGTAGGCAAAATATGTTGAGCTTACTTCTTTTGCGGTATTGTAGCGCCATGCACCTGACACTCATAACCAAATTGTGTTGATTCAATCCCCGCACTGCAGCAATTACCAGAATGATAATACCAGCCTGCCTTTGATTGGAGCTTGATAATCTTAGCAGTGACCTTGAACTTAAGACCCTGAGATGTATAAAGGGTGTTGTTATTGATACATGGATAAAATCCCATGAAGTAAGGCATTAAGATTGGACCTTCATTGCAGGAGGGTTCATGATAAGGAGACTCGCAATTTTCGTATTATAAGCGCCGTAATATGGGCAAGCTGAGAGAGGCTCAATGTCGGCAACAGAAAGCATCCTTACAGGAGAACCATTGTATGGAAACCTGTGCTGGAACATTATGTATTAATTGCATAACAAAAGACCAAAACTTTGATTTTATGGGGATAAAACAGAAGGGCATAATAAGCATGTTAGATTGGGGACCTGATCTTTAGTTGAGTTTTTTCACGTATACTTGGATTCATATAGATCTTGGTAGCTGAGCAGCTATTAATGTGTTTAAGACCTGTAAAGGAACATATAAGATATGTAATGAATGGATAAAGGAGTCAAGTTAACATAAAATAAGAAATTATGAAATATTAGTGATAATAGTTACCTTGGTGATCCCTGAGTGTGAGTCCGGCAACTGCAAGAATGGGTTTGTACCCCAGGTCAATAGTGGACATAAAATCAAATTCATCAATTTTGGGATCAAAGAGAGTGACCTGAACTGTCTGACCACTGGTTAAGTTTCATGGAACATAGTTAAGTTATAAGCAAGGGATTAGTGATGGATAAATGAGAAACTGCAGAGAGGAAACTCTGGTATAAATAAGTGATACACCAAATATACCCAAAGAGTGTAAGAAATAGATCCCGTTTGAACACCGTGCCCTTGTTATTGGGCAGAGTAAGCAGCCTAACATCTGTAAATGCTTGAAGGACACCAATTATATCTGTAGATGAATGCACGTCATGATGTTGTACAGGAAAATGCTATAGAAACTGGCAATAGAAAAAATAGATGGCCTTATGTGACCTGTTAGATGGTAGGAAGCTTGATTCCTTGACATGAGTTGCTCATAGGAAGCAAATGAGAAATACAAATGCGGAAATCGCTCAATTCCCTGGGTAACCTCATTGATGCGGGTAGATACATGGAAATATAAAACAGTCTCAAAGGGGACTGCCAAATGGTTTATCTGATAGCGAGGCCCAATTTCGAAAAAAACAATCCTATACACTTTCCCCTCAGTTAATTTTAGGCGGAAATCATCTGCAATGCTAAGGGGAATACAGCCATGCATTGGAAATTCCTAGGATCCATATAGAAAAAATGCCATTAGATTCATATGATTGCCCTGACCAAATTCAACATAAGATAAGAGGAAGGACATACCTCAGAGTCAATGGCCAAAAAGTCGATTCCCATGAATTCTTGTGATGGATAAACTACACAGTCCCACATGCGAACTATCTGTATAACAATAGAGCCCTCTTGGCCACCATGAGAAAGTTCACTAAGAGTTCTCTGACTCATCGTGGCCATCTTGGTTGGTAATATCTAAAGATGCCAGCGAATCGTTAACCAGATTATCTAATCAATAAGGATTATAATAACATTGTTACAGACAATAAGAAATGACCAAAGGGGATTATCTACTCTGGTTGCTAGATCACTCGATCGAATCATGTATGCATAGGGATCCTGTCAGCTTATTCTCATAACATTGTTTTTATAAACGTGAACGACTTTTAGACAGCCGAGAAGGAACAAACTGAATATCATTAGGAGGCAAAAAAATGGAGACCACATGGAATTACTGTGGCGCATAATTAGCAGGTTGCGAAGTGGTTCCAATAAATTTCAAGGTCAAAGAGAACTTGAACAATAAGACCCATAAATCAGCAAGAATTATAAATTGCACACGTGCAAAGGGACGACCATCCATGGCTAGTTAGAGCACCAAAGAAAAGATATCGCAAAAAAAAAAAGAGTACCAAATGAAAGCAATCTAAATTGTTTTTCTGAGAGAAAACATACCGGACTTAAGAAATCGAGGACTGTAGGAGACTGATCTGCGAGTGAAATAAGGTGTGAGCTGGGGCCAGTTGGTAGTGAGGAAAATCATGTGCAGTTGCGAGTTACCGGAGCTAAGACGGAGAGGCCGATACAGAAGGGGACTGTTGATAATGAATAATAGAGTTGCTGGGTTGGGAGGATAAATGGGAAGTGGGTGAAAAAATTAAATAGGAGATGACATGACACTGGTTCAGAGGCTGAAAAATGGGTTATCAATTTTTTTCTGGTTAGAAAATGTCACATAAAAAATAATGACTGATGAAGACTTCTAAGTTCTAAAGGCGCAATATAATTGGTTCTCATGAATACAATTACATTAAACTTGATGGGCATATATGTGAAGGGCTTTAAGGAGCCCATATTGATGGACTAAGTATTGGGCTCTGATTAAGACCAAAGATAGATATCTTGGAGGGAAACAAAAACAAAAGGAAAATTGTTGGTGTCAATATTAAAGAGCAATCTCTGCAATAAAACGACTCAAGACGTCGACCATAGCTAAGGTGGTAACTGGTCCAAAGAAAAATTGCAAATTGGACTCGAAATAAAGGCCAAATTATCAGGTTTTGATCAAGATGAGGAACCAATTAACGAAGCATATTTTTGGCCAAAAAAAATTAAGTGTATTATTGAGAGGAACTAATTGAGTCAGTATATTATATTGAGTTAATCAAAGAGTTTTGACTATTAAAGTATTAAAGAAGCGATAAGAAATTTGCAAAATGATCAATAGTGAAGGCAAAAAAGGAAGAGGGAAAAAAAGGTGCTAAATTGCAGAGCTAAAATACATGAGGTTCTATAATATTATTATTACATACATACACATATATATATGTGTATGTATGTATATACATAGAGACACACACATGATAATATATAAACCTAAAAAGGGAACGAAATTTTGCTGATAAATTCTGATTCAGTGCGGTAATAGGCTTAAGATCAAAACAGGAAAGTCAAATAGAACAATTGGATATATCACTTAATACTTAGAAGTCTAACGTTGAGATGGATGAAAAATAATGAAGAAAATGAAGACCAGGCAGGAGGATAAAGAATCAAGGTAATATCAGCAATTGAGCCTAAGACACATATAAGAGATAAGATCTAAAACATGAAGATAAATAGAGCCTTAAAGCATTAATGCATACTAAAGTGGTTTGCATCTATCTCAATTCTGGTAACTTAAAGTAGAGCAGAATGGTAGCATCATTGGATTGAACATAATTAATCTATATTACATAATCAGCAGCCCAAAGTTAAGAGGACCAAAATGATGAGATAACTACACCGTAAAGGGCTAGCCTAATTTAAGGAGTGATCTGTACCCAAATTTTGACTATAGGCAACAAAAATGAAGCTGCTGATGTCTGTACACACCCAAAAAGTGATAGATTGTTTGGGATAATGAAATGTTTTGAGACCAGAGGCTTTGGCAAGACAGACTCCATATTGGTGGATATCATGGCATCATAAAGAAACAGAAGAGGCTTTGGCAGAGAATCTTGGATAAAGATCTCTGTTAAGACTTAAGAGACAAAGTCCTTTCAAAAGGAAGCCATTGATGCTAAGTAAGCATGCATCCATGTTGTCAAGAACAAAAAAAGGATTGATAGTCCTTCAAAATATCTTGCTGGAGTTGCTGGTCTTTCATTTGAAGGTAATCTTCTTTGCACTGTTGGACATGAGACATGGTTAATTGAGATGGAATCTAAGGATCACCATGTCCTAGGTCTCTTGGCCGAAGGTTCCGGTGGTTTTTCTACAGGCTGGGAAACGTTGTCAGGAGGAGTTGCACTTGGTGTTCCTTCACAGCCAGAAAGATCACCTTGAGTTTGAGGGGTATAGTTGACCTTAGTCTGTGAACTACCCTTGGCATCAATTGAAGGACCAGTGTGTTCTTTGTCTTTGCATGGAGTGGGCAATTTTGGTTCAGATTCAAGAGGATTAAAGTGAAATATCTTGAAGTTTAATCCGGGTCCATAGGCCTGGTTTGACACACCCAAGATAAACTCAAAGTGCTTATTAAGAATCTGGTTAGCAATAGCAGGAACCTCTTCAAGGTTCATCTTTTCATCCAGAGTCAAGGATGAGATATCCATTCCAGTGAGTCTTTTAGCCGGATTGCCAAAGATAATTGTTTGTACCTTGAAGCCGGCATGTTGAATTATGATTGAAATCTTAAGGCTGCAAAGTTATAAAAGTTATGAAAGAAATTGAACCCAAACAAAGAAGAAAACCAATGAATAAAAGAGGTAAGAATGTGAACCTCAATTTAGCAACAGGTGTGTCACCATGTTTATTGCAATGATAACCAGAGGGTCGTCGACTGACTGCAAAAGTACAATCTGGGCAAGAATTGTAATACCAGCCTTGCTTGGTCTGGAACCGGAGAACTTGACCTTTAACCTTAAATTTTATTCCTTGATGAAGCATGAAGACCAAACAGTTAATAATTATGCAAGACCACAACATTTAAAAAACACAGGAAAGTAACCTTGATAACAGCAGGGTTCATGAAGAGCAGATCCTTGATCGTTTTCTCCACAACATCTGGATAGGTAAACTGGTTAAGAGCATCAACATCCGAACTGGAGATGAGCTCAATTGGCTTGCCATCATCAGGGATCCTGTGAACAAATGGATGGATGAAAACAGGAAATATTAAAAGGTCATGCACAAACTATGGAGGACTTGCTAGACTATCAGGGCAGATTGAATGAATAAATTGGACTGATGCAACCTCTTCCTGATCTCAACAACTTCAGGGATATCTGGCTCCAAATAGAATTTGGTTGCAGAGCAGGTATTGATAAGTTTGTTGTCTATCAAGGGAGAGTAAACGAATGGAGCTACATTAGAGATGAGTAAGTAAATAGTTTAAATGTGTCACATGATTGAGAGGGTTCTAACAAACCATCCTTGATATATATTCCAGCAAGAGCAAGAACCGGCTTATATCCCAATCGAATAATACCTGTAATATTAAGATCCATGATCTTTGGATCCCATATTGTGATCTTGATCTTGTCTCCACTGTTAAGGACCAAATACAATGATACATGTAAGGATCAAAGCAATGAATACAGAGTAAGAATAGACAACAACATCGAAGAATGGTTGTAACCTAAGCAAAGTCAAGAAAATATCCCTCTTGTCAACAGTCCTCTGATGGTTTTGAAGCTCAATAGCTTTAACATCTGTAGTTGATCCGAGAACTCCAATAATATCTGGTGTAGAAAAGAAATAGAGTATCTCAGAAATGATGTAGACAATACATGGAGGTGTTAAGAGAAATGCATGGTAATTACCAGTTAGGTAGTAGAGCTTCTCATTCCTTGCCATGATCTCATGATAGTCTGCAAATCTAAAGTGGTGAGGAGGGAACTTGCTGGTCCCTTCAGTAATCTCCTCAATGACAGTAGAGACATTAAAAACCAAAATGGTTTCTAAAGGGACAGCAAGATGAGTCTTCTTATTCCTGTGTCCAACCTCAAATATTGTTATCTTATAGAAATGGCCCTCCTTGATCTTTGGCCTAAAGTCATCAGCAAGTTCCGAAGCAATTGTTCCATGCATAGTGAAACCCTGGAATATTATAGGTACCATAGCTTTAAAGAGAGATCAAGACAATTTCAACATACGCTAAAGGATGAATGGAATGAAGAGTTACCTCAGAGTCAGCAGCAAGGAAATCAAGACCAGCAAAGATATTCTTTGGTGGGATGATTGAATCCCAAAGCCTTAGAATCTTGATGACTATGGCACATCTCTGGCCATCGTCCCTGAGTTGTGATAATTTGCTCTCAGGAAGCAGAGCAATCTACAATGGAAGGCATGAGACACAAGCATTGGTTGAGCCAACGATACGTAAATGACTGCATGTAAAATAATGCTTGAATGCAAGCAAAAGTAGACTTGTGGTTTCAGGAGAGCAGGAGGAAAAAACGACCATTAACATAAAAGTCTAACTCAACACATAAGAATGAATTGAATGCAAGTATTTAATAGACATACGTCTGATCTAAAAAAACAAACACACAAAAACACACATAGAGGAGATCTGCCAGGCAGACCGTGTTAGGCTGTCATAAACGCACCCACGAAAGAAAGAAAGAAAAAAAGATGGAAATGACCATGCAAATACTCAAAGGAGTCAAAGAAACCATAAAAGGCCAATCATATGCAAATGGTCAGGTAACTATAGGAAAAGTACTGGTATCATTCATGCACCAAATGATAATAGCCAGGTTTGAAAACGATCAGCTGTGGGGTACTAATACGATGACAGCAGGTTTTACCTCGTCACCAGGGATTCCAGCTTCCATAGGGAACAACACGCTGACATGAGAGAAGGGAAAGATAAGTATATGCAAGACATAGTAAATATAAAAAATGAAAACGAAAAAAAATGCAAAAGGTTTCAAAAGCCATAACAGAAAAAGAAAGGAAGGAAAACGCCAGAGACTGAAGCCGAATATTCCAGGGCAAAAAAAAAGGCAAACCATTTAAAAAAAAGGGATGATAATAAGGAAAACAATAACCTCGAGATCGAAAAGAATCCCCAAGGCAAAAATAATTAAAGAACTCAATAAAAGAATATGACCAGACACAAGAGAATAGTAAACAAAAGGAATATGTCCAGGTTTTTGCAGAAGATGCACAAAAAGATGAGGAAAAAGATACAACAGAATATATGTTACAGAGAACATGAACAACATAGCAAAGTTCAGGAGATGCAAGGATGTAATTGACCACGGAATGTAAGGGAAAAATGGTAGTCAAGAGACTTTTGAGTAGAGCAAGCAGATGAAGAGTGAAGATTCAAGATCCAACCAAAAATACAGGAGAATAAAGAACAGAAAAGATTAGGGTTAAAACACAAGTGTAAGAAGGAGTTGAATAGCAGTAGTCATACCAAACAGTGGACAATGAACAGGCAGAAAGGACAGATACTTAGATATGGTGAGCAAAGGCAATGTTGAGGGGAAGATCCTTTATAGCAAAAGCAGGCCATTGGTTGGATCTATTGAAGGGACTGGCCAATCTTTGATTGGATCCGAGCAGGTCTTAGAGAATGGCTAAATCATCAAGGTTTGGTGAGACAACAGGGACACGGTAGACACACACAAACTTGCAAGGACAGAAAACTCGCAAGGACAGAAAACTCTTTGACCTGTCAACTGAAGCATGGGAGTGTAGAGGTACAATCTGACAGAACTGTGAGAAGCTTATAATTAGGTGAAGGGGTAGGTTATAGGATAGATATAATGAGAAATCAGAAACAACTTTGACCTGAATTGTTGAGCAGATCAACATGGGCCTGGATTGATCACATAGAAAGCCCGATTGAAAATAAAACAAAATCTGGAGGCATGCATGAAAAGGCCGAAAAGAGAGTTTGATGTCATTGTGCGAATTAAGGAATCTATAATTGAGGAATAGACGTTAGATGGGCCAGAAGTGGACCATGGCTTTAAATCAATAAAAGTTAAATGGGCTAAAAGTGGACCATGGTTGTAACTCAATATAATCAATTGTATAATTAGTATTTGGTGAGAAAGAAATCATGTCCAGGAGTTATGACCTACCATGGTTCCCAAACTAGTCTTGATTAACATTAGATGGAATTAAATGATTGGAAGAGGCATTATTATGGTTTCTAAGAGGCCACCATGGTCCTAGGCAGAGAGGCCATAAGATACCAACGACTGCAAGCAGTGAATATGTTCCATTGTCATCCCTGGGAGTGGGATGGAATGCACGGGCTGAAAAGCTTAAATTGACAGCGGAAAAAGAAATTAAGATGAGGCTGTGGAATCAACCATAACACTAAAAGAATGCTTTAATTCAAATATTAGTATTTAGATTGAAGGTGCATAAGAAATCAGATAAGAAAGAGCTCAATTGGGTTCAAACCAACATTGAAGTGTTGGAAACCATTATAGGCATAGCTATTCAATGTTAAGCAACAGAGAATACATGGAAGGAACCGATCCTGGACTACATGGGATGGGACACAAGGAACAACAAATACGAAAAAGGTCCATAAGAAGAGAGTGAAAAAAATGGCATGCGCCCTCATGTGCAGAAACCCATACGATTAGGTTGATCAGCCAGTAGAGCATAAAGTGAAGCAAGGGAAAATCAAGACTGGATGGTGTAGAACCTCAAGGCATACTGGGCCATACAACGAGAATAAAGGTCTGACCGTTGAGAAGATTAAGCTGAGAGGAAATCAACATACAGGTAATCGAGAGACTCAAGACCGCAAGGATGACAAACAGACTCCAAGTCACGTTCTGTAGAATTAAGTGCAAACAAATAGGATTGTCATTAAAAGAGGCATGTGATGATCCAAAAAGTGGTAATACTCTTGGTGGCATACCTGGGATTGATAGAAGAAGACAGAGCAATAGGAGGAAGGGGATGGCAGCAACATTCGAAGGGAGTCAATGCCCCGAAATGGTGCCGAACTTGGATGAGTTTGGATGAGTCAACACCATCTTACAGAGTTTCCATGGGAGTTTAGACGCGATCAAAACAAAAAAAAAAAGTCATATTCTTGACTAAAGAACATATGATCGAATGACTTGGAAGCCAAAATACTTAGGATGGCTAAAACTCTCAATTAAGTGAAAAGCAGAACCAAACCAAACTAATTTGCTAATTTTGAACTCAGAAAACATAAGAATAATCAAACAAACAATAAAACCTTCCAGGAAGAGAAAAGAAATCATCATTTCAAGTATAGGCAGGCACTTGATGAAAAGAGAAAAATTACGTAATGAGCAATGATTTTTAAAGCTGCATAAGCATAATACGAAACGGTTAGAGAGTAACGAAGCTGAGTAAGTTTGAACCCCTACCACTAAGAAAACTTAGCATAAGGGAGACTTCATTCTAAGGCTGAACTTGACTTAACTTTATAAAAATCAAACATTTTTTTTCAAAACAGTAGCTTTGACAATGCCTTCACTGAAAACAAAAACCTGATTGGACTATATTAGTAGCAGATTAAGAACTTTTCCCATGTCGCACGGAAAGACAGAGATCAGAAACCAAAGAAAGGACGTACCTAAGAATGGAGATCATCGAAAGCCACGATTAGTAGGCAATGTCATGGAAAATCAAATAGCAGCAAGTAACCATACTGCAAAGACAAATCCAAACGAAATCCTAGAACCTTGTCCCATGCTATAAACAACTATCAACAGAATTGAAATCATCAACTGAACATTGATTTAAAAATTATAGACCACAGAACACACCTATCCTAGCAAGAGAGAAAGAACTTACATGCCAAATTGTAAATCGGAACAAAGTGATAGACATCAATCAAACAACATAGATAGAAAAGCCAAGACCAGCAGCATCCACCGTGAATCTGCAGCAAGCATTAAATGAAGAAAATACAGAGATAAACTTACTTAAATTCAACAAGAAAGAAAGTTATTATTTCCCAGTAGCAGGTAGTTCTATTTCATAAACATCTTCCTTGTGATAAAATTAAGCCAACACATCAAACCATACTAATTATCTATGAGAAATGAAAACTCTGATTATCTTTTTTTAATAGTTGATGCAGGAATGCAACGAAATGACATAACAGAACATAAATTAAGCAAACT
>AWUE01023235.1:0-36170 GCA_001974825.2 Corchorus olitorius
CATGCATCCTTACACTTAGTTTTATTACCTGAAAAATTCAAATAGTTCTTTAAATTCAGCTAAAAGAAACCCAAAGTAAGGAGATAGGTATTTGTTAAATCCAAGCTAATAAAAATCTTGAATTTCAAATAGAAAATTTTCTGCACTTATAGTCAATATCAAAATAGCCAAATTTCCAGAACTTGAAATATGAAAGTTCTATCAGTGAAAGAAAGAAAACTTGAAGTAAGAAAAGATGATCTGTAACAGGGAGCAAAGAATGTTTCTAAAGCAAACTTAATTTTGTTTAGTTATATAATAGAATGTATTTCATCAAACATGACTGATTTGCGATAAAGGTCCCACCTTGGTTCAAGGTAAGGAGTTCTTGACAACCAAAGTCAGCATTTCTGTTCTTCCCAACAGTATTCTGAATGTTAACCTGCAGTCCAATGCTATACATGATCAGAAATGCATAAACTCAATTAGATGGTGTAAAGCCAAGTCAGTATCTTGATATCAACACAGAGAGCATAAAGCCCCTATCTTAATATCATCAATTATAATATAATGAGGTTTGAATAAACTGGATTAAAGCACAATCTTGAGTCTTGACAACATTCTCAAGCAATTTCAAATTTTATTCAAAGATCAAAAACAATTCAAAGTGTAAAACCTCATCTAAGTAATAGATTCCTCAAACATCTAAGTAAGAATGCACTGCAATATAGATTGCTCAAAACGATCTAATTAAATTTCTTAATTTTAAGAAGGTCTTGCCAAGCTTGCAATGATAGGTCACTTCAGAACTACATTGTAAAATGAAAAGCAAAGTCGTGTTTAGCAATGAAGGAAAGCAGAAAATTGTTTTAAAGACTACAGAAACCAATGACTTTTAAAGCCTTTCGTTCCTTTCACTCTGAAAACAAAATATCTTATTGTATGTAGGTAGATTTTGTGGTAAAATACTAAACTCTTTAAAACTCTAAAACCTTCTTTGTCAAACTTCAAGAACAACATCAGAATTCTTGATGTTTTTTCCAATAATAATCCCACTAATTCTCATCATCTACCCTTCAAAAGAAAAAACAAATCCCAGAACTCAAAAAACCCTTGAATCTAAGCAGAATTGAATATCGAATATTCAGCGAACAAAATAACAAAACTGATCAACCAAAAAATAAATACGAATCAAAGTAACCTTAACACTTAAATAAACTAATATTTATTCCTTTAACAGTCACTCACGTATGCCGAAGCAATAACTATAAACTAATATTTATTCCTTTAACAATCCTCAATACTAATTTGAATTTAGTTGAATGATAATTATGATGATGGTGGAAACATGAACTATTTTATCGTATTTGATTGAAAAGATAGGCCAGATGAGGGGATATAGACTCACAAAATGTCCAGCCTGGCCAAAGAATCCAACAAAACTGCAGGTTTTTGTATGATTTGATGAAGCCTTTTGTACTTTCATCGTCATTGCAGTAGGGATAAAAAAGACTACTAAGAACTGGTCATAAATTTGGATGCTCGGCCCATGAAAGCAACGGTCCCACACACCTGCGAGGAGTTTTGGATATGAATATAATTTATGAAGTAGAGCATTAGTAAAATTCAAGAGAAACACAATGTAAGGAGTAAGAAAATGACAGGTCAAATGAGGAACAGGACTATACGAAGACGAACACAACAAAAAGCAGACATAATAGTAAAAAAACAGAAAGCGCAGGAGGGGGCACGACCTTGACCGATCAGCATAACCAGCTGCCTAATAGGGTAAGCAGCCGAGCAACAAAACCAGCACCATTTTAAAAACATCGAAACCAAGAGGTGGTTACCGAAACATAGAATTCAGAGAATCAAAATAGTGAACGCTGAGAGTTAATGTGCAGTTTTCGACAAAAATTGTGATATGACATAATCTAGTATATTAGAGCAAATAGCAGGCCATAATGAGGTGGATAATTGACAGGGCAATAATACTGTGTTCTGTTGCATAGAGATTGGTTGCATATGACACAAAGCAAAGCTGGTGCGACAAAAGAACCGAACTACAATAAGGTGGAGTTAGCAAACATTCAGGTTAAAGAGATGGAATTGGTTGGGAACATGATAGGAGTGCATGAATTTCAATGCATTGGCACAAGGATCATCTGATTCAATGGCAGAGGAAATAACAAAAGACATCACATTTAGGAGTGGCATTTGAGGCATGACAATAACTCAGCAAAGAGTCACATGTAACTTTAAACAAAAAAGTGTGATCATTAAATAGGTAAATAGGAAATCGAGCAGCAGGTGAATGATGCAAAAAGAGAGGGAGTTCAGGAGTGATCTGGACGTGCCACTGACCGGAAGAATTGATTGATGAAAAAGTAATGGCAACGGAGTGGCAATAGATATCAGGATTGTTATACCAGAAAAGAGAGACCAACATAGATTCAGAACTGGAATATTAACTGTCAAGTGTCAGGCATTGATCCAAATTGTGTCAGAAGAATCATGTGTGATAAGATGATTTTTGATTGAGTTAGAAGAGAATCAAACAGACTTATTGAACAAAATAGACAAAGGGTGAATCCAAGGCGATAAAACACCTTTAATTCAATTCATGCAATGAGGTTGCTCAAAATTAAGGCAATGAGAGGCATAAAAAAAGATGACAACAAAAAATTCCAGTCAACGCAGAATTGAAATCCACATTTTTTTCTGAATAGGAAAAGAGCCTAACAAATGGCAAGAGAAAAATCCCAGGGTAGATATCATACAAAAGAAACCCTAAGTTTTGAGGATGAAAAACAGGGAGGATTTATACCAAGCACATTGAGCATTAGAAGCACCTAAACAAAAGTAGCACACAAAAGAACAAAAAAAAGAGAAGAATACATTAGCATGCATAAGCAGAAGAAGGAAGGCAAGCCAACACTTCTCTATAGACCACATTCCTTGTGACATTTGTGGGCTGACCATCATCATCATGAATAAAAATCCTAAGCCCACGACGTGAGGTTACTCTTGAGAAGGCAACATAGAGCTGCCCATGAGAAAAAATGGGCTGAGGCAAATAGACACCAACAAAATCCAAAGTTTGACCCTGGCTCTTGTTTATAGTCATGGCATAACATAATCTAAGGGGGAATTGCCTCCGTACCAAAACAAAAGGCCATTGCTTATTCTCAACAACAAAAACAATCCTAGGGATAAAAACTCTAACCCCAATATGATCACCAAAGATGATCTTAGCTCAATAACATTTGAGCCTAAACTAATAACAATCAATCTGGTCCCATTACACAGACCTGCCCTTTGATTGACATTACGCAACATCATAACGGCAACTTTTTTTAGACTTAACCTATGATCAGGGACACCCGAAGATGTAATAGTATTCAAAAACTCAACAGGATAGACATTCTCACCTGTGTCAGTTGGAGATGCATCGCTCGTCTAATCACTGCTATAATATTCCATGACAGGTCCAGGGATAAGCTCAAGCACAGCTGCATTGATCCTATCAACCATCAAATTTACAGGAGTTATAATGGCATGTTGGCCTAAATAAGAACAATCAGCATAATAATTAACAAAGTCAGGGAAAATTTCTTGGATGATGGCCTGAATCGGATCGCCATGGAGAGGTATCAATAGATCATCTGGTATCTGTATCCAATCACCAGGTGTATCGTCAGAGGGACGAACAGGAGGGATAGTGCCATCACCAATTAAAATGAGCCAACTGGCAAAATCTTCAAGATCCCGTCGACTATGTGGGTCAACATCAGAACGCAGTAGTCTCATATTAACTGTCATGTGTAAGACCCGACACCCTTGCCAAAGAGGGGAATGACATATGCTAAAAGCAACAACATCGGTCTGGGATGCACCAGGTATCACAGGGAGGATTTGTCTTAGATCACCACCAAAGATAACAGTTATACCTCCAAAAGATTTGTTTCTAAGCTCAGTTTTAACGGAACCACAAACATCACGTAGGGACCGGTCAACTGCCTCAATGTAGTGGCGATGCATCATGGGTTCCTTGTCCCACACAATTATCTTTGTGCTTTGAATCAACCTTGCAAGTTGTGTCCCTTTGAAAATATCACACGTCGACCATTGATCAATACAGATGGGAATCTTGAAACGCGAGTGAGCAGTGCGACCCCCTGGAAGTAATAAGGAAGCGATCCCAGAACTTGCAACAGCAAGCGCAACATGTCCAGCAAGGCGAACTTCAGCAAGGACAGCCTTCCAGAGAAACATCTTTCCGGTTCCCCCATGGCCATGGACAAAGAAGACTTTTGGATCAGATGCGACAACTGAAGCCATGATTGCGTTGTAGATTAAGGCCTGCTGTGGATTAAGTGAATTAACATGGAATTGACGGTCTCTCTCAATTTCATCACGAGCATAGCTCATCTCTTTAAGGAGCAATTTGTCTTCCCTATAAGAAGCTGAATTAGCCCGGGGCAAAGGCAAATTTTTTCTGCAAGGCTGCTGCCATAACGATGCAATATATCATCAATCTTTATAAGAAGCCTGTCCCGAAGGTCAGCCTCTGACATAACAGCAGAAGGATTTTGCACAACCTTCTTGAAACGATGCTCTATATCCTCAGCCATCATTTTCCAGTGCTGTTCAAAGAGAGTTAGAGGGGTAGCAACCTAAAAAAACACAAGATGTGCACATAATCTGTAAAGGCCGAAGGCAGAACACAGAGCATAGAATATAGAATTAATTAAATGAACGAAGAGTGATGATAGGCAAGCCAAGTGAAAGTAAAACAGGAAAAAAAGGTGGCAAAAGAAATGACCTGTGAGAAAACAATAATCATCACAAATAGCTCCCTCAACTCATAGGGTAAAGCTGCATGGCCTGCTTCAAACATTGCATCATGCCACTGACGATCATTACCGGTAAGGCCATAGGCCTTACATGCAGCTTGGAATGTTGGGTACAACACGCCACGAACAGTCCTGATCTCATCATAATTCCGTGGACCCCTCACAACATTCAGAAGGAGTCGTAAGTAGTAGAGTTCACCCGCAAGGGCATTAATCTGGACAACCCGACCAATACATTTGCCTCTACGCCTTGGTTCCCACTTTTTAAGATCGGCATGCCAGACAAATTTTGAAGGGAAGTCAGCGTATAAAAGCTGCCTTGCATCAGCGTAAACAGAGTTAGCAACCATCCACTCCGTGAACATTGTTTTCTCGACATTAGGCCGAGAGAGGATTGACCCAACAGAAGATTGGGCTTGGAAGTAAACATTGTGGCGACCACGAAGATGGACCAGAAGCCGAAAAACAGCTGGTTGCCGAAAGTGGATATCAAAAGAAAACAACCGCCAGCAAGCCTCATAAGCACACACGTACCTACAGTCAAGATAAGCTTCGATTTCATTAAATACATGACCATGTTCAGAGGTCTGCACATCACCAGACGAACGATTAGTTTCTATAACAGCCCTAGACCGATTTGGACCCTTATTTATATATTTGAAGAAATACTTGATAGCACGAGACTTATTACAGGCTTCCACATTGATATGAGCTTGATAGCGAACCAACAAATCAACATTATGAGGGACAACAAACCTGTTGTCCATGACAATACCCCCTTTAACACATGAAGCACCAGTGTCACGCCTACGGTAAGTAGGGTAACCTTGATCATCAATCTTGGTGTTCGCAACAAATTTTTTCGGAAAAAACTTATCACACCTACCACCTTCCATACACGCAGCTCGAGGCTTGGATGGACCACAAGGGTCGTGCATCATGAGAGAAGTGACCGCCTCATATCCAATGGGATCAAGATCCTTGTCGGGGATCTCAGCACTAACAAATCTGTCAATATCAGAAGGGCTCTTGAACTTCAAAGATTGTTGAAGCCAGAGGAGAATGTGTGCGTGTGGGAGCCCACGCTTTTGGAACTCTACAGTATAAGTCACTGGCAAAGAAAAAAAGTATATAGACGGTAGTCAGCAGTAGAGAGACAAACAACAACCAAGAGGACGTAAAAGGTCACAACATAACGTATGTTAGAAGATGAGACAACCATAAAGCAGGAGAGGCAAGAAGTGAAAGGACAATATTCGTAAAAGCAAAGAAAACAGACATGTCAAACGACCGAAAACCCATAAACAATGAAAAAGGAACTGGAAAAGAGAAGTCAGTGAGGAGAGGAAAAGAATCAACAAAGACAATCGATTCACAAAGCGAAACAGAAGCAAAGTAAAAAGGAAGAACCGAATACCAGCTAGAGCGGGACCAAAATGGCCACGTTTGAAGATGTCATGCAGGAAATGGCGCAACTTAATATGGAAAACGCGGGCAACCAAGTCAGGATGGTCTTCTGGGTGAAGGCCTGGGTAAAAGGACAGGGCATCCTTCATTTCGGGCCAATTTCCATTACATGTGAAGGTGATAAAGAGGTCGGGGTATCCATAAGCCCTAAATATGGTCATTGCATCCTGGTATTTTTGATATAGATACCGAGGGCCCCCCGTAAAACTTGCTGGTAATATAACACGCTTCCCAATAGCGGAGGTATCAACATCACCTCGGTGAACAGCATCCCGAACATTTGTGTACATATCAGCAAAGATCTCAGTCTGGTGATTGTTTAGCCAGAGAAGTTCACCCTCTTGAACTGATGAATAAGCATCAACGCAGTATTGCTGGAAGAGGCGGCCACCCCTCAGGAGGATCTCACCCTCCCGATTACGCTGTTGCAATTGTTAAGCATAGTACTCCCGCATGCTCATGGTCTTACGGACAGTTCGCTGCTTAACAGGCGAATCAACATACTTGATATGAGGAGTGAACCCATCTTCTCCATATGGGAACAAAATTGGGTACTGCAAGGACATATATAGTGGATGAACCGTGCTGATATGCTCCAAACGATGATTCTTGTGATGAACAATGACATCCCTATCTCCTTGAGCACGGCCATAGTCACCAACAATAAGGCCACCAATTTGAGTAGATGTTGGAAGAGAGTAAGTACGCAGGTCAGAACCTCTAGACCTAATCAATCTGATTCGAACAGCCTTAGACCCATCTGCATCAATCCTCTCCTTAGTAGTTCGAAAGAGCTTAACAACTGCATTACAAGAATCAAACATGGCAATCAACCCCTCAACAATTGATTGGTTTATCTCATCAGCAGTTATCCTCCCCGTAACAGCGGAAACTCGATTAGTAGCCTCATTGGCACAGTCATATATGTAGAGCTGGGCAAACTGAGGCTGCTGGCCATCCGAAGGAAGCAATGGCCCAATCTGATGATATGTTTGATTATTAAGCCTAAAAATATAGGGTCCAGGCCCTAAGTTGACAGAATTGTCTATCTTCCCGCCTAATGAGGCAAATTGAAATAAGGAATTATAAAGCCTGATGTGATTCCTAAATGAACGGGAAAGAGGCCCACCATGTGGATCCAACAAAGAGTCCAAAAATTGAGGTGCCGGATGTCGAACCTGGAGAGACACAATACCTTGCTGACAACATAAGCTGAAAAGAGGAAAAGAGACCCCCGAAGTACCACACTCTCATCCAGCCACATATATGCCCCACAGAAATGGCAAGTCACATCAAGCCGTCCACAAGTATAAGGCGCAAAACAAGACCCTAGGAGGAAAGAAACATAAAAAAAAAACAGAAAAGCCAGCTAAACAAAATGAGAAAAACACTGAGTCAAAGCCACAGACTATTATGATCCGAGAGCTGAACAGGTGGACCATGAGAGTGCTCAGAATCCAAAGCTAACAGTGACGAAAACAATGTATCAGTGGGTAGCAATGTGAGAATCAAAAGGAACAACAATACAACCATAATTAAAGGAAGTTACGAAAACAAACACAGACCTGGGGTCAAAGAAAAACACAAGATAAAGCGCATAGATACATGAATGAAACGGGGAAAGAAGTGAAATAAGACATAAGAGAGTTAGAACATCACTAGGGGAACAATTATTTGCGTATGCTGCAGCAACAGGGACATTAACCAAAGAAGAATCACACCCAATCAAAGGAGGCGTGCCTGACATGGATGGAAGTATCGTGCCAACAGCAACACCAACGACAACATCAGGCCGAGGCAAGCTAACAGAAAAGCCATCGACAAATACAGATCTGCCAATCTGATAACCTCGGGTGGAAGCAAATACAGCGGAGTCAAAAGTCTCGGTGACGGTGACATCATACAACGAAGAATCATCCAAGGTACGACATTGGCTCAACAGGCAAGGAGCAAGAGGAGGTGAAGGAGATTCAACCAGAAGAGAGCAAGTGGTCTGACTAGATGGTTCAGGGAGGCATAAACACTTTGGCCCAGGCTGACTGCTACAACCAAAGGAAAGCTCAGTCGATTGGAGAACAGGGACATTAACGTAGCAAGAACCACCGGGAGCATCAAGGTGGCCTAAAGCAGCAGAATTGGTTCCCAAAACAGAAACGTGCGGATGAACAAAAGGAAGTGAAGATTGGTCATAGGAATAGGTAATGGGGACATCAAGCAAACGCGGATGAATAGAAGGAAGAGAAGATTCGTCATAGGAACAAGTTATGGGGACATCAAGCAAACGAACATCAGAAGGGGATAGTGGCCCGTCGTGGGCAAAATGAGCCAAAGTGCAGCGCCTCTTTGAAGGACGGGAAGTGAGGGGAGGCGTGACAGGATCAAAGTCAACAGGAGTGTACATAGATGTGTCCATTAACTCAAAAGCTCAACCTAGCCAAAAAATTCTGCAAAGAACATTAAGTCAAGAGAACACGGAGATATAATGATCCAAATTGAGCAAGAAAGAAGGCTATAATTGTCCATGACCAGGGAGTTTAATTTAATAAACATGATTTCTCCGATAAAAGAAACCAAAGACATCAAACCAGAGAGATTTGCTATAAGAAATGAACACCGTGATAATAATTTTTTTAATAGCTAATACATGAAGGCAAGCAAATAACATAACAAAGGATAATATAAGCAAACCAAAGTGACAACCGGCAGAACTATATAAAGTAATGGACATGCATGGAAGGAAGTCTTTAGAGGAGACTGTGAAGAGCCAATTTCAATCCACCGAGTGCTCTAGAATAACAGGGATCAAGTAGAGACAAACATTGTAAATGATATGGAAACAATATCCCGACAGGCTGAGCACGATGGAACATAATTGAGCCTAACAACCATCATTTTGGATGGAAAACCAAACATTTTATTGACATCGCACCAGAGGTTGCTTGACGATTAGAAGGAAACAAAAAAATAAAGAAGTGTGACCATTAATTTTGCCTTAGAAGAAGGAAAGAAAAGACGACAAAAATAATTAAGAATAAGAGCCCCACTCGCACATCGCACCAGAGGTTGCTTGACGACAGAACTATATAATTAAGATTATTTTTGGCTAGTACCATTATTTTTATTTGATAAATAAAATTTCCCCACCTATTCGTACGATCTTGTAGATAGGAAAAACAAAATTGTTTTCCTAAGGTTCCTCTCTCCACTGTTTTCTTTGTTTCAACCCAGAATCTCTTCGTTTTAATCACCATTGAAGATTAGAAGTTTGGTTTGTTATTCGATTATGTTATTGATTGCTTCTGTTCATGTTTCAATTTGATTATTACTTCAACTGTTGCTTCCTATCTCCATCTATCGTTTTCTCCTTTCTCTCTTAATCCTAATCCTAATTCTAGCTCATCAACCAGGTATATCCTAGCGTTTTCTCTAGTTTTCTTTGAAATTTCACGATTCCAATTGATTTCATCTATAAATTTCAGTGGATTGAATTCTGATTAATCAAGTAGCTCTTGCGACAATGAGACTTCGACGATAGCCAACCTTCTTGCTCAGCATTTAATCATCGAAAGTTTCTTACTTCCATCGATGATTTTTTTTTTTTAATTTTCTCGTCTCATTCATGGTAGTTATTCTTCTTCTTCCTCCTTTCTTTTTATCCTTTTTAACTTCATCAACAACTAACAGTGAAGTTTTGGTTATAAATTTTAGTTGCTTCAGATTTTGGTGAGTTTCAAACAAATTTATCACTACAATTTTAACACTTCATTTGTTAGTTAAGTTCTGTTCACTAATTTTAATTTGATATTTCTTGCCTTATTTTCTTACCTGATAACTAAGCACTTGATTGATTTTTTTGACTTGGCATTTTATTTTGATTTAATTACTATTTGTCTCCATACATTAAATCATAAATTGCTTCTCTATTTTCTCTATTTTATTTTGATTTAATTACTATTTTAACACTTCATTTGTTAGAACAGCATTTTATTTCTGTTTAGTTCACCTATCCGCTGTTTAGACTAAGAAAGTAATATGAGGATCATATTCTGATAAAAAACTTGTATTATCTTCAGGACAAACATATGAGGATAATGTTCTAACGGAAGGGATTGATCAAAAATGAAGAAAGTTGAGCTTATGTAGGAGGAGGTTGACCGGAGTGCATGAATGTGCTTGATTTTACGGGTAATTTAAAGTTGTTAACTTCTTAACTAAAAGAATGCATAGATCACGTGTTCATAACATAGCTTATATTTTGTCTGATATATTCTTCTTTACTTGTTCTTGTTGTCCCAGGTTATGTTCAAGTGTGAGTGCTGCAGTGAATAAGGTAATTTCTTCTTATTTCTTTTTAAATATAGTTCTTATACCCAGCATGTGTTGCTTTCGCAGCTTTGGAGATGTCATTATCAATGATTCAGTTTCAACTATTTCTGCAGTTAGGTTATGGTAAGAGCTTTTCCTTTTTAATTTTTATCAGCAACAGAGTCTTAGAACTTTGTTATCAATGATTCAGTTTAAGTGGTCTTAGTCTTTCCTAAGATAACATGGCTAGCTTTGTTGATCTAAAGATGTTTCAAGCCTCAAAAATCTTAGTAATGATAAAATCATGCTGATAAGTAATGATAAAATCAAGCTTTTGGCATGTTAATGAACATGCTATTACAACTGCCTTGATTGAACTTGAACAATTCGATATGCTACTGAGACATCCACTGTTTAGGGAGACAAGATGGAGGGTAAGCTTGTTTACTATTTTTCTCTTTGTTTTAAGTGTTTCAAGAAGAAAATAACTCACTTAAAATCAACTTTGGCAATATTTGAATCCTGTCATGCTCATGAGAGTGGTAAATAACTGATTTTCTAATGACCTGTATAAGACTAACAAAAAGATTTTGATAGTTAGAATATGGAGCAGGTGTTCACGGCCTTCACGGTTAGGATTGGAAGGTAAACAATTTGTTTTTGTATCTAATAAAAAAATGTGCTAGTTTTATGGCTTAACAAGTTGCTTGGGAGATAGAACATGGAGCTGATGCTTTGTTTCTCCGTAACTGGTAGAATTACCTTTGGGTGCTTAGTTATAGTTTGTTTGTTGAGTGAAAAGAATTTACCTTTGAATCATGATCAAGCTATCTGTTATGTCTTGTATTTGGATTGGTTTTTCAAGTCTCTTGCAATGAGCTTGGTGATAAAGTAGAAGAGGTAGAAGAGGAAGGCGAAGAAGAGCGCTATGAGAGTGGGCAGGAACTTGAGCGGAGCCATATTACTCCTTCAGAGTTCTTCCTATGACTCCTCACCACCCCCCCATAACTGCATCTTCCTAATGTATGTACAAAAGCTTTGACTTATTAGTAGGTTGGCTAGAGAACACAAAATGATAACGTCTTTTGTTTTCTTCATGACGGTATCTAATTGCAAGAATATTATGTTTTAGAGAAGACAATGTAAAAGAATATGTATTTTGTATAGTGATAATGAAATATTGTTATTATGTTTCAGAGAAAACTTGTATACACTTGATGATAAATAGTAGATTACACAATGTTTGTAATCTAAATAATTGAGATTTTATAGAATTCTATAATTACATCAAAGAAGGTTTTTCTTTTTTTTTTTTAATTATCACTACCTTTTAGTAGCATTTTGATGTTGGCTTTAGTTTATAACATTGTGTTTCTATAAGTGACTTTTAGAAGCACTTTTAAAATGATATAATTTGCATGTTCTAACAACTTCATTAAAATGTTTCAAGAAAGCTTATGTGCTTTTATTAAAGACATTTAGAACCAATTATAATGTTGTATATTTTGTATGTTTCAACAACCTTTTGAAAAATGTTTTTAATGGTCATAAAATTGCTTCTATAAATTAGATATAACAACGCTTTTTAAACTATTGTTAAAAGTATCTATAAGTGATTTTTTAGAGAAAAGGCGACGGGGTAGATAAAACGCATGTAAAAGTGTTACCTTTACTCTATAGAAACAATTTTTCTATTTTTTATAGCATAATCCAAGTGTTGTTATAGGCTATATTTGGTGTAGTGTCATCACTTTACTTGCAATTGATATGACTTAGGGCTTAAGTGCATAAATTTGGCCATTGTGGACTTAATTCTATCTTAGATTAGCTTATTTTTAAGTTTTGATGTTATTTGGGTTGGGTCTTGTTTGACTAAGTCCAATCCTTGTTTAATTATGTCTTTATTTCCTTTTCCTAGTTGGGTTTGGACTAGTTTTACCCTAGCCCATATGTTAGGACGCCCCATAGGTTTTTTTTTTTGGATATTGGTCAAACCCTACTACTATATAAAGGTTTTGATCCCTTTTGTAAAGACCCAAGTTAAGTTTTCAATAAAAGTTGAGGTTTATTCACCCAATTGATTATTTAGCTTCATTGTTCTAGTTTGAGCATACTTAGGGTTCTAGTTTGAGCATACTTAGACCTGCAATTATAATTAGGTTGTGATTGATGTCGAAACGTTCGGGTCCGGGGAACCCTGCCGAGACGACGTTGGTAAGAGGGAGTCGCCACTAATCAAAATTATAAGGTGTGATTAGTCACCTAAATGCCACCTAAGTTAAGTAAGGTCCAGAGCTTGGCAATGGACCCACTAAACCTAAGGTCCGGTCTTGTAACCTGAATCTAGGTTCGGGAGTCGATTACGCTCGGGGAAGGATTAGCACCCCCGAGTCGCCCGTCAAGTGACGGTACCTCTAGTCTAACTAGATCTACTGGGCCGGAAAGAAAAGTTGGTTGCTTTTAGTCCTAATCTTGATTATTAAAAGGGTTATAAAAAGAAAATAAAACCAGTTTTTGGAACCGATGTCGAGAATTCGAAGAATATAATCGAACACCGTCGATTAATTCTATCATGATTCTCTTTCACTGTTTGCTCTCTCGTTGATCCTTTTCTCTTTGAAAAGGAAATTTTGAAAACGCTGTGACAAAATCTTTTTACCATTTGATTTTTCTAAAAACTTACCAATTTTATTAATTTCCAAAATCTCCTTTTGGAATTATCCAAACTTTTATTTTCCAAAATCTTCTTTTGGGATTTTACTTAAAACGGTTCTTTTTGAAAATGCTTACCTCGAAATCTCTTGATTTGTCAATTCCTTAGTTTTGAAAATCAAATAAGAGAGCATGATTTGGAAGACATTTTTTTGAAAAACACTTTTATTATCTCTTTTATTCTTCTTTTTTGATCTTTCTCTATATCTAAATTAATGCATGTATGCAGATGATGAATGCAAAGTCCGATTATTTAAGTTAACTCGCGTAACCCGGGTTTTTGAAAGCACTTCCCGGGATATATGCCCGGAACCCCGATGCATCCCGAAAAGAGCCGTCTCATCCTCAGAGACATTCAGTGGCCCCGAAAACTCGATCACTCACTGAATGCCCCTTCTTCGGAGGGGTTACGGTTGTTAACTGAATTAAAGGTAGCATGAAATGCAAGCAGATATATTCAATGACATATAAGTATGATATGCATGCAACTAATTAATACTACTATAAATTACTAAATTATTATAAACCAAGGCCAAACCCGGCCAATTAATAAATTAACTATAACTAAAGAAAGAAAATAAGACTTATGGGCCGGACTGGGCTTACTGGGGACTTTTCTGCACACTAAAGAAAATGATCAGTAACGTTCAGGCAATAACACGCAATTTGTACCATATCACGGCAAATCAAAAATCTAAATTGACCAAGTGATAGTCATCATTCCAAAAATTCTTAATTACTTTTTAAGCCAATCTTTATTTGTGAAAATTAGGTCTTAATTCCAAGTTAAATTTCCTTAAAATTGAAATTAGCCCAAAGTGTCATACATATCATCCTTAAGCTAATTCCAATCAAAGAAAATCTTCACTTTAAATTAAGACCCCATTTCCCCAAACCAAAATTAACCTAAGTAACTAATTTTCTACTTTCAATTTGGGCAAACAAGCATATCCACACATAAATCTCAAAAATACCATGAAAAAAAAAAAACAACTTAATCAAGAATTCTTAAAGCTAAATTAAAATCAATTTCAAGTCAATTCAATCACCAATAGCCCAAGCTTTTGGCCTCACATACTCAAATCAACCCAAAAAACACAACCTTTACCCATATGCATCCAAAAAGAACATGTATTTACAAATCAAATAGTAAACATGTTAAGTGATCTCCACCAATCAAATTGAAATCTAATGTTTAGGCTAAAGAACCTAATCTTAAACAATTCAAGGCCAAATTACTTAAGCTCAACTTAATACTCAACACAAAGACAAATTTATTTAATAAAACATCCAAGATCTAATTATGGAGATTAAAAAGCTGAGATTTTTACTCAAATTTAGCACGGAAAAGACTATATGACTCAAAAACTTCAAATTTAGCATCTTTATGTATAAAAATCTTAAACAAATCTTCAAATTTAAATAAAATCACATAACAGGCCCTAAATTGCACCCATCAAGCAAACTCAGTCCCAAATTGAAGCAATTGAAAAAGAAATGGACGAAATTTTAAAAAAAAATGGAAGCACCTTACCTTAAAACGACGCCGTCTGGGTAACGATAGGTTTATAACCTAAAACCTTCTTCTTCTCCACATTTTCTTTTTCCTCATCCAAACCCTAACTTCCTTGTCGCCGCTGTCTCAAACTCAGCAGCGCCATCATCCATGCCAACCAATTCCACCTTCAAACCTAACTTCGCCCAACTAACCTTTAGTCGTCGTCACTCCCCCCTTTTTCCTATTCGCAACCGAGAGATGCTCGAAACTTCGCCAAGCATCAAGAGCTAACAAAACCCGAAACCCACCTCTCTTGATCTCTAACGACAACCACCGATCAATTAACCCTAGACTCCGATGAAATTAAATTCTAAAGCCACTCGAACGAAACCCTTGAACCAATCTTGAAAGAAACCTCTTCATTTTTTTAAAAAAAACCTAAATCTAGCTCATACCGAAACCTCAAACTCCAAATCACGGCGATAGAAGCCTCAACTCCGATGAAATTCTCCGATCTACTTAAAGCTTTCTCACGATGAACCAAGGCGATGAAATCTCGGTGAACACGAGAATCCAGGAAAGGTAGTCTCTTTACGAAATGATCTATTATCTGTTTTTTTGAGAGAATGAGAAGAGAGCCTGAGACCTGGTGGTGAGCCGAGAGAAGGTAAGGTGTTCTTGTGTGTGTGAGGATTTTTTTTGAGTCAGAGTTGAGAGGGAGCAGATGGGTCGAGAGAGATGATCATCGTGTGAGAGATCTTTTTCATCAGTGTGTGAGTGTGTAGAAGAGAATGGAGATGAGAGTGTTTTTTGGTGTTCTTTTCTGTCCAGGGAAGGTTCGAGAGAGAAGATGTTATTATTGGGAGAGGGAGTGGGGAGAATACTAGCCTTTTTTTTTTAGAGAGGGGAGGTTCTGTTGAGAGAAATTCCAAGTGAGAGAGAGAGAGAGAGCCTCCCGTTTTTTTTTTCCTCTCGAGAGAATCTGAGTTGGCTCCTTCCAAAGAAAAAAAAATCCTCCTTCCTGATTAAATGCATCCTCTTTTCCATTTTGGCTCTAACTAATTTCTCGTCTCCTTGTGCAGGTTTGTTGGGGAAGAGGAGAAGGATAATGAGCTGTACGGTAAGGTTTCTCTCCCTATAATTGTTAAAATTTGGGATGAGAATTACTCTGCTGGATCAAGAATTACCTGTTATAATTTGCATTTTAATCTTCAGCAAGTAAATGTTGGTAACACTACCCTTTGGTTGCAAACAAAATGTGTTCATATTGATCATTGCTTCTGTTTCAAATTGCTTGGATTGCTTTGTTGCAGTGAATGCTTAATCTCTCTTATTCTGTTTTGTTCTCTCCCTAAATGACTTGCTTGTGCTTGCTGTTTTCAAACGCCTTCTGTCGAAGATCCAATTGCCTTAGTCGTATTTGAATGGCACTGCCATGCATGCCTTTGTTGAATGATCATATGGTTGTGTGACCCTTTTCTCTGCTGCCATTGTCTGCTCCTAAGCTTTGCCTTGTGTATCTGCAGGTTGTCCAACCATCAATCCAAGACTTTCTTGAGCTCATTTGAAGTCATTTCAAACCCTTGGACGTTGGTAGCACGGTTTGGGGACTAGCATAAGAAGAGGCAACTGATAACGAGGAAAGGGAGAATCAAGCTGGAAAAAGAAAGCATGGAAACAGGACCCTTAGTTATTAGGAAAACCACCCACTCAAAGCTAACATATGTAACTTGCAAAAATATATGTATGAATAATGTGATGAATGACCATGACTTGTTTGTGTTTGAATGCAATTCGCTAATTCTTTTTTATTGCTGCAGAAACTTTTAATACACGATAATTGATTGTATGCAAACTGTGAATTGAAATGGGCATTATGCATATGATTACTCGAATGTACACATGACTACTAGATAAAATGACACATAAAAATGAGTGAGAAGATGTTATTATTGGCTTAAGCTACTAGATAAAATGACACATAAAAAAACGGGAGGCTCTCTCTCTCTCTCTTACTCTGGAATCTCTCTCAACAGAACCTCCCCTCTCTAAAAAAAAAAAGGCTAGTATTCTCCCCACTCCCTCTCCCAGTAATAACAACTTCTCTCTAGTATGCATAAAAATGTACACATGACAATGGCTTAAGCTATATGATCAAAGTGCAAAAATATTGAATTACTAAATGAAGCTAAGGTCATAGATTATGTAAAAAAATGCCAAAGATGCATATTCTAAGATTTTTCGGGTTTTTCAAATGCAATCCAAATGACCAAAATGAATTAGCTAGTCTAAATTAAGAGTGGACTTAAAATGACCAACGTGCCCTTGAATATGTAAATGACCAAAATGCCCTTGGTGTAAAAGGATGACCAAAATGCCCCTGGACGTGCAAATGACTAAAATGCCCCTGGATGACTTAAGTGCCAATTAAGAAATAAATTGAGTAATATTGAAGGATATAGGACAAGAATGGGTGTCTACAGCTGCCCCTCTTTGCGTGCTTTCTAAATAGCGGGAGATTTGCAAAAAAGTAGTTTGTATACATTCCGAGAGTTAGAAAGTGCGCAAAGACGTAGACACCCATCCCTACTGCCGAGTCAGACATTTACTTTTCTTTTTACTTCGAAATGGACCGTCTCCCGATTCAACTTCTTTGAATTGTCTTCCAATCTAATATTAAAAGGACCGTCTTCCGCTTATCCTTTGAACTGTCTACCAATTCAATCTTGAAAGGACCGTCTTCCGCTTATCCTTTGAACTGTCTACCAATTCAATCTTAAAAGGACCGTCTTCCGCTTATCCTTTGAACCGTCTACCAATTCAATAAAAGGACCGTCTTCCGCTTATCCTTTGAACTGTCTACCAATTCAATCTTAAAAAAAGGTAATGCACCGTATGGAAACGGATGTGGCTTGTGGAAAAGCCTATGTTGATACTTGACTCATATGGAAACGAATTTGGCTTGTGGAAAAGCCCATGTTGATAATTGACTCGTATGGGAACGAGTTCGGCTTGTGGAAAAGCCTGTGTTGATAATTGACTCGTATGGAAACGAGTTTGGCTTGTAGAAAAGCCCATGTTGATAATTGACTCGTATGGAAACGAGTTCGGCTTGTGGAAAAGCCAAAGCATTCGGATGGAACCGATGCAAAATCTTGAGAATTGAATCTAAACCACATGGAAGTGATTTTGGAAGAAAATACCTTTGGAAAATAACTCTGAATCTGATGTTGTAACTGAAAACTTCTTGATTAATGATGAAAAAGGACCAATGTGCGGTCAACTTGAAAAACAACTTGAAAAATAACTCCGAGTCTGATGTTGTAACTGAAAACTTCTTGATTGATGATGAAAAAGGACCAATGTGTGGTCAACTTTGAAAAACAACTTGAAAAATAACTCTGAGTCTGATGTTGTGATTGAAACTTCTGGACTGTTGCTTCGAATCTTTGCTTTCTTGGCTTTGCTTCATCTTTGCTCTTCTGGATTTGTCCTTGAATTTGCTTTCTTGTTCATGCTGAGGTCTCCATTTTTGCCCCTGGATCTGACTTGAATAATATGCTTCGAAAGATTCTTTTGCTTATCCCACTACTTCTTGTATCCATTCCCTTATCATCTCTGTAACAAAATTCGACCGAAAGTTAAAACGTGGATGTCTATCATGTAAGTGAAACTCTTCGAAACATGTCATGAATTCATAAATATTGCCCCAATATGATCCTTATGGAATATATGCCCCAAACAGTTTAGGCTGGAAGAAAAACTCATTTTCTACGAAAACTTTGTTAAATTTAAACTCTGAAGAGAATTGGTGGTCACCACTTAAATGCCCTTTGAAAAGCGAATTTTGATCTTGGACTCACAAATGGAATGCAACCTTACTTTGAAAAGCAAATTTTGATCTTGAACTCACAAATGGAAAGCAATTTTACTGTAAAACTTCTTGTTCTGAAAACTTTTTTTTTCTGAGACATGATTTGAGTCAGCACTCTATGAAAAGTTTGAGATTTGAAAATTTGTCGAAGAGAGGTATGGCTTCAAAGAATTGGCTCCTTTGGCAGAGCTGAAGCGTTTGATGCTTGAAAGTAACTCATTGCTCACTATGATAAAAGTGTCATATTTCCATTTCTTTGTTGAAACTGTGGGTGGCTCCTTGATTTCCCATTCTTGCTTTAGACCGCCCTTTCGAGTTTTCACCCTAGAGCTCTCCCTCTTCTTTTTTTTTTGGCACTTGGAAAACTCTAAATTCATCTGAAAACTCTTTTTAAAAGTTTTGACCCAAAATATTTTGCAAAAAGGACTGTTATTTTTGTTGAGGAAAAAAAAAATCTCTTCTCGAATGTCCTTGCTTGATCAAAGAAGGACTTTTATTAGGCACGTAATGTAGGCTAGGGTTCTGGGTGTCAAGGAAAGGATATAAAGGCTCAAAAATGGGTTTGAGGGTATTTGAATCAAGGATCACTTTTTGTCATGTGAAGGATCTTATCATACCAATTGTCCTTTGCTCCATCAATCAATTCTCTTTTGATTTTGATTTGATTTGATTTTTGATTTTGATTTGATTTTTGATTTTGATTTGATTTGATTTTTGATTTTGATTTGATTTTTGATTTTGATTTGATTTTTGATTTTGATTTGATTTTTTGGATTTCTTGATGGAGTGGACTCGATCACTATCGGGATGCCTCCTTCAAATATTGAATGCACACCCTTTCTTTCGATGCCGATCCTTTTTCACTTTTGCCCCCCAGTGTGGAGGGTGATTCTTGATTAGGGTTTATCTGAAAAGAAATCAATTAGGCTCAAAGGGGGACAACAATGGATATTTTTCTACAAGTGAAGGGAATATGAAAGAGGGCCATTTATCACTTCAAGATTGAACATCTTCATTGAAGAGCATTCCTCGAGAAAACAAGTTTCGAAATCATTTTTGGAAATCAATTTTATCGAAATCCTTTTTTGAAAACAATGACTCTTTTGAAAATCATTTTGTTGGAGTCCTCTAGACATTCCAAGTGCTTTTATTTTCATTTCATCATTTTTTTCATTTCATTTTTTTGATTATTGGGAAATCATGACAGAAATTTATACCGCCCTTCATTGAAATGACCTTCCTAATGATGAATCTGAGCGAATTGATTTGTACTCTTTGAATCGTGCACTGCTTCTTCTGATTGAAAGAAATGTTTGGGATGTTGAAAATTAATCTGGATGATTTAAGGGACATTGGGAAAATTGAAATTCGATCATTTTCTATCAAAACATTGTGACAACATTAATAGTATGATCAAATTGCCCCTTTTAGAAGAACATAGGATCTCAATGTTGGGTTCAACGAGAATGGGCTTAATCGGGATTTGAAGGAATGTGAAGTGTGGGAACAGTGTTGACACCAATCACATTGTCTCTATAAAACCTTTTTTGAAAACATGGATTCAGTCACCTCGAAATCGTTGTTTTGACCAAAACTGATTTTGAAACACCTTTTGATTAAAACCGTCATTCTTTTGCTCACAGCTCGAAATCATAGTTTTGATTAAAACTGATTTTTCTGAAAATTTTGATTAAAACTCATCATTCCTTTGTTCATAGTCCAGATAAAGGCCATTGACCCTTCCACAAACACTCTTGATTCAGTTTTAGTAGTGAACACCAATCCATTTCAAAAGCATATTATTGATTATCTGAAGAAACCATCACTTTGTTATCATTATCCTTTAATGCAAGCGCATGCAAATATTTACAAAATACTTCTCATATATACCAAATGCATGTTTGAAGGTACATGAAAAAAGTAAGGAAAATGCCCCTGTTTGGCACCCATCTCCAAGATCGCAAAGATCCAAAGTAAATCGACTTGTCATGAGCTCTGTCCACGATATCAACATCTGTGAAATTGCAAATGCTTTAAGAAATGAAATGATGTATGATAATGAGTGATGCAACAATGCTCTGAACTAGAAAATGCATCCATTTTATTACAAAAACGACGAAGTGAAACAAAAGCCCACACAACTATCCTAATGTTCTTGGGAATAAACATCAGGGATCCTAATCTGAAACCAATCTCTGTTGTCCCATTCATTCAGATAAACATCCATGTTGACTATGTTCTGATCAGAAACTCAACAACCCTGCTTTGATCAATGTTTGTACTCTCTTCTTCAAACTGGTGCAATCCTCCATGGAGTGACCTTGAACATTCATATGGTATTCGCACTGCACATTGGGATCATACGACATGGGTAAGGAGGCTGCATGGGTTCCACATATACTGGTTCCACAAGGCCCTGCTGAATGAGCTGATGAAACAATTCTATATAAGTCATGGGAATTTGGGCAAACTTGAATCTATCCTGGTGAGACATTGATCGGTCATTAACAATCATAAAAATAAAATCCCAACAAACTCCGAACTAAGTAGATAGGGCAAGTAGGGTCGATCCCACAGAGAAGGGTGATAGATTTTATCCGAAAATTTAGTCCTTAAAATCTCTCAAAAACAACACAGAAAACAGAGGTTGACAGAAAACAATTAAACAGAAAACAATTAAACTAGAAAACAAAACAAAGTAAATTAAATCTAAGTCTATAGCAGATAAGAAAGAAAACAATAATTAAGGATATACTTCTTCACCAATGGTAGAAAATAATCAAATTAATTATGGGTCCTTGATTTAAAAGATAAATTCAATATTAAATTCAAGATGATAACTGATCTAGGGAAAACCCTAACATGCTATTTAGGTAAGATTAGCCGTCAAGCCTTAAATTACCCCTTTTTCCTCCTAACTAATCAATTAGCCGCAAAGCCTTAAAGATTTGCTAGGATTCAAAGCATTAAGTTTTATTAATTCTTTCACACATGCTTAATAAATAAAATCATACAACAACCAGATAAATCTGATCACTGGCATGCAAACCCAATTAACCCGCCGTCAAGCGCAGCTAACTTGCTACATACAATCAAACATGAACGTCAATCCGCTATTTGATCTAGCCAACAATCTCTCAAATTACCTCTTTACTGGCCACATAAATCAATAAAGATCAAGATTATAGAATTATAACAGAGTTTAACATGCTATCTATCAAGAATAGAATACCAAATTATAAGAACAGAAATCTCACCATATTTAATTGATTGAATTCACCAAAGGATCAGAAGTATTAAGAATTTAGCTACTCATGGATTTGGGAAAATAACTTACAGAACTAGAAGGGGCGAAATCTTCTTGACAAAAACCTAGGTATGCCGCACCACCCTATAGCTAGAGAGGGTGGCGGCACCCTTTGCCTAAAAACTAGAAGAAAAACTAGAAAATAAATCTAAAGAGAATTATGTGAATTGGTGTGTGATTTGTGATACAGGAGGTGCCTATTTATAGTGGAACTAACCCTAAGAATTCCAATCCTAACTTGGAAAGGAGTCTAGGCCGGTTTTAGGGTCTAACTTGGAGTCCAAGTTGGATTAAAAGTCATCCTAGAGTAGAATCCAAGTTAAAATAGGATCCTGAAATTTTGCTGAATTCGTGCATAAACTTCAACGGCATTTTCGGGCTTGAAAACGGCAGAACTGGGTCTTGGACTTCAAAGGAAAGTTGTAGATCTCGGAGTTAGCTTTCCAACGAGTACTCATGGGCTTCAAACGGAGGTCTGAGCAGAAAGTTATGAATTTTCTACCAAAACTGCTCCTGAATCCTAATCCTGTTAGGACTAGAATCGGGAATCTACGGGATTTTGGTGTTTCCTTGGATTTAGGAGTCATTAATTGGGATTTTAATTCCAATTAATATTTTATATGGGTTGAGTATCTTCCCATATAAATTATCCATAAATACCAAAGCTTGAGGGCTTCTTCATAACTTGTCTTCAATTAAAACTCCAATTCTTCAATTCTTCCTCTTGAAATAAATCTTCAATGGTCTTCAAGTCTTCAAATTATCTTCAAATGGTCTTCAAACACGAACTTCGAATCTCCAAATCTATGCTCACAATTGCTTTGCTTAAATCTGTGTAAAAAGTCATCAACAAAAATAGTGAAAAATAACAATTTCTCATTTTCACATCACTTAAAGACTAAAAACACAAATATTAATAAATTAGCATATAATTAAGCATAAATGGGTCTAAAAACATAGTAAAATAGGCATAAAAATAGGGTCAATTTTGGCTCAATCAGACATGTATCCCTTTTGTTGGTCCTTTGGAATGGTTGGTTCTGAACCAAGTGAAGATACTGATCTTTTCTTCAATTCTCGAGGATACTCATGAGATTGAAAGCTTGGTTGAGGAACCGACTGGCATGGATAGGGACCTTGATTCACATATGAGCTTGTTGGTGGAAGTGAGGGATGGGGATAACAAGGAGGGTACGGGTTATATGGCCCCGAGTGATCAAACTGTTGTCCTCTAGAGGTGACTAATGGTGCTTCTATGCCATTTTGCATGCCGGTTCGATCCTTTTTTGATTCTGGCTTTTTCCCGCTTCTAACCTTCCTTAACCTGAAAGTGGCTTGATTGAGGAGGTATGAGGTATCAGCTGGTGGTTTAGGCACGAATGGGGTTTGATCAACAAGCGGAGAATTTGACTGGTTGAGGTTGATTTGGTTAAGTTCAGCACTTCCTAATTGCCCCACACCAGTACTGTCTATTGTCATGTCTCGCCCTTCTGACACTGGATGATCTTCTTGCGGTGTTTTGCCCTTCAGTTCTGCTAGTTGATGCTTCATCATGCTCATCTGCTTTCGTAATTCCTCATTCTCCTTCCTCATCCGCTGATATTCAGCTAACTGCTCTCCTTCCATTGTCCCTTTGTCGATAAATCTCCCAAAGACTGGAACAAATTTCAAGAATCATCAGCAATCTGTCTATTGATAAGCAGTACTGCTCTCTTACTGAGGAGCGTTGCAAAGGTTTAATGGGATGCGTGAATGAATGCCATGGCATGATGAATGAATGCATGAGGCAAAAATGGATGTGAGATGCCTTGAAAGAATGAATTTGTACAAACAGATGAAGGATCGAACTAAACTCATAGAACTTCCTCTTTTCATTGATAGCAACCGCCATTACATTGTACCATTATACTCTTCTTTTTTATTATATACAAGAGCGAATACAAAAATGGCTAGAACCTAAACAACCCTTCTTGATATCCTCTGTATGAGCATGTGCAATTCAAAACCTCTCAAGACGTGATCACTGAGTATTTCCTGAGGCTTCTCCAAATCTAGATGACGAGGTTTGATTGAAATTGCAATTTCCATCTGCCTTAAAGACTAATTCCCCTTCTTTGATCAACCTTTGCACCTCTTCCCTCAACCTTGGGCATTTTTCAGTAGAGTGACCTTGAGTTCCCGAGTGATAAGCACAATAAGCGTTGGCATTGTACCATGGTTGTGGGTGCCTCATTGGCTTGGAGTGAGGTAGGAGTGCAATCAGACCTTGTTGCAAAAGCTGAGGGAACAACTCAGTATAAGTGCAAGGGATTGGTATCAAATCCGTAAGCTCAACAAGTTCCCTTTTTGGACCTGGGGGTTGAGACCTTGGCTCGGTCTTTGGCTGAGATTTTGGCCCATGGATGGGTGATCGAAACAAAGTGTTTGGCCGAGCATTTAGCTGATGATAAGGTCGAAACTGATGAAAGTCAGATGAGTTCCTGCCTTGACCAGCGTTTGGTGAATGATAGGCCGGAGGGTAGGCAGGTGGGTCATTTGGCTGCACAAAGTTGTTCTGTGGTTGCACTACACCAAAAGGTTCCACGCTTGGCATGTAAGACTTGAGCTCTTCCACCCGCTTGGTCAACTCATCCATCCCTTTTGCGATCTTGCCCAAACTCTGTACCTTGAATAAGCTAGGAGCGGTTTCGCTGGCATGTTCTGACTTCCCATGACTAGAGTGAGTTTGCTTCGACTGTTTCTCCAAACAAAGAAGTTCCTGAGCCCCTTCCAGATCTCCACCCTTTATCAGCAACTTTAGAACCTGACCTCTCAGCTTGCTAACCTCCTCAGTAAACTCTTCTTGCTTGCATTTCAGCTTGATTATCTTCTTCTCCATCATCCTCTGGTCAAACTCCAATTGCTGCACCCGAACTTCCAGTGAACTACCCATACTTCCCCAATATTTCTGGACTTCTGATGAAACAACTGTGACGATGCATAACAAACGCTGAATGAGTGGTACTTACACATGATCTCGATAGACAAACTATGTACAAAGATGCGCCAACTCAAAAATGATTATGATAATGCAAGATGGGTGCATGAACATATACACGAATGTTATGATAACTTGTCAAATTGTGAAAATGTGCATGATAATGCAATATGATATGGCAACCTATATTGATAAACAAATGAATGACATGGATATGCATGATCAATTATAGAATATATATTTGCATGAGAATGCAACAATGATGCCATGATATGTGACAGTGCAACCTGTAACACAAATACATATGCAAAAAAGATAAGACAACAAGGAAGAGACAAAAACTCGTTAGTAACTGAACATAAAAGTACTGTTGAAAATTTTAAAGGAAAAATCATGCCCTTTTTATTCTTGAATAACGAACACTTTTTTATTTTCCAGAAAAATTAATAGGACGAAAATGCCCTTAGGGCGAGGAGTCTGCCTACTGCGGGTAAAGTCATTATCCGCTCTACAGTTTTATTTAAAAGTGGTGAAAGAAATAAAGATTAGAAGCGTCCCTTTTGTGTGTCCTATTACACTCATCCTCACGGGTTTGGCTTTATACAGGCTGGCATTCTCTCTTTCTATATGCTGAGTTTTGGTTAGACTCTAAAGGTTCCCAAATTGTCCTTACGAACGCCCACTCTAGGCTAGTAAGACCCCCGATTCTCACCCATTATAGGCTCATTGAAAAGGGTTCAATCTGAGTGGAGGCATTTCACATAACCCGTACGGGGATCTTAATTGACCCCACGAAGGTTAGCTAATTTGCCCCCGAGCTAAGGGTATAAAATTCAAGCTCCAGGTTCGAGCTGATGCATGCAATGCAGAAAGTGATGTGGTGCAGAAGGGATATACAAACCTTTACCACTACCGACATACCTAAACCAGAACCCCCCAACTTAACCCGAAACTAGCAGCTGACCACCAATCAACACAACACGAAGGCACAGTTAAGCAATAACCATAAAGAATAAACAACAACAAACACGGAAAAAGCAGCACAATCAAAGAAAAGGGAGAATCAAGCTGGAAAAAGAAAGCATGCAAACATGACCCTTAGTTATTACAACCCACTCAAAGCTAACAGATGTAACTTGCAAAAATATATGTATGAAGAATGTGATGAATGACCATGACTTGTTTGTGTTTGAATGCAATTCGCTAATTCTTTTTTATTGCTGCAGAAACTTTTAATACACGATAATTGATTGTATGCAAACTGTGAATTGAAATGGGCATTATGCATATGATTACTCGAATGTACACATGACTACTAGATAAAATGACACATAAAAATGAGTATGCTTAAAGATGAATAAACATGAATATGACCCTTAGTAACAAATGTGAAAATATGCATATGATATAATGAAAGGGAACATGAGAATAAACTGGATATGAAAACGCCAATTGAAAACTAGACCCATTACAACAAGGGCTTAAGCTATATGATCAAAGTGCAAAAATACTGAATTACTAAATGAAGCTAAGGTCATAGATTATGTCAAAAAATGCCAAAGATGCATATTCTAAGATTTTTCGGGTTTTTTCAAATGCAATCCAAATGACCAAAATGAATTAGCTAGTCTAAATTAAGAGTGGACTTAAAATGACCAACGTGCCCTTGAATATGTAAATTTCCAAAATGCCCTTGGTGTAAAAGGATGACCAAAATGCCCCTGGACGTGTAAATGACTAAAATGCCCCTAGATGACTTAAGTGCCAATTAAGAAATAAATTGAGTAATATTGAAGGATATAGGACAAGAATGGGTGTCTACAATTGCTTAATTGTTTGTGAATCTTGTGATCTTAGATTAATAATTGCAGATCTAATTATCCATCTAGAGGCGACGAATGAAGAAGAAGAACTAGCTAGGGAAATCGACCTAAATCTAGAAGTTGAAGTTTCAAGTTGATCTTTGGAGGAATTCACGGGTAGATTTGAATCGAAAACAACTAGATTCGTATCAATTGGTATCTAAGCAAGGTTTTCATCTTCAATCGGTAAATCTGTCTTTTTATTGATCATTCATCAAGTTTTTCATCCATCAATATCCCTATCGCACCAACTCATCTTTTTCAAAATTCAGAAACTTCCGATTTTTTTTTGTGGATACATTAGTGGTCGGTTCGCTTTGAAATTTCAAATTTGGATGTCTCATACATCAAGGTTTAATCGAAAAAATATCAAAAAATAAAAAAAAATAAAAAAAAAATTCGACCAGAAACTTGTGATTTTGCTCTGTATTCGTTCTTGGTCGGAAAGGGTTGAAATTTGGTATTTAGTGCTTTTACATAGTGATCTTTCAGGGAAAAATATTGAAAAATAAAAAAAAATAAAAAAGAGTCATCGAATTTTTCAGGGGGTTAGGGTTCTTGTTTTTGTGCAATTGAGCTAATTTGTGCAATTAACCCTGATTGGAAATAATTGATTGAAATTGAAAGTTTTTGTTTGAGGATCTTGGGGTACTTTTTCTGTTGTAATTGAAGGTTTAAATTGAAAGATTAAAGTTTGGAGATCACCAATTTCAAGTTGCAAAATAAGTGGTATAACTAGGGTTGAGCTTGAATTGGTTGAATTGTGCATTGTGTTGTTTTGATTGGATTTGTGCAGCAAGTTTTGGCGACACAAGGAGGCTGCAAATTGGTTTGGTTTGATTATTCTATGATCACTCTTTTCCTTTGATTCATATAAGTTGTTGCTCCTAATTGTTTGTTCCTCAAGTAGGTCACGAGAAGAAAGAAGTTACTCTTACAAGTTGCTCTTATTAGGCCAATTGAAGCTAAATTGAGGTAAAAGGCAGATTTGTGTGAGATCATTAAGAGAGCTTAGAGGACCGCCAATCAACTTAGTTTTGTGTTAAAAAACGAGAGCACATTGAGGTATACACACACACACTTGTGAGGAATTTTTGCTACTAACTTTTCTTTTGTGTTGGTACAATGGGAGATAGAAACGATGGCGAAAATCAAGCCAGTGACTTGGCTACAATGATGCAAACCCTTATGCAAAGAATGGATACCATGTCCACTCAATTTAATCAAAGATTGGATACCTTGGAAGCCCAAAATCAACCAAGCGCCAATGTTGCACAAGGCAATGGACAAAGAGAACAACAATAAGCTCAATGGCAAGTTGCTAGAAGAGATCCAATGGAGAGATTAAGGGAGCAAGAGGCTGGAGGTCAAGCATACATGGAGAACCTACAGCCTAGAAGAGGTGGTGATAGAGATGAGCCTAAAGACAACATCAATTACAAGATTCCTAAGTTCAATGGAATGGGAACTTCAAAAGATTACTTGGATTGGGAATCAAAATTGGATATGTACTTTGACTATCTTTATTATGCCGAAACCAAGAAGGTACAAATTACTATCCTTGAGTTTGTTGAAAATGCCTTGAATTGGTGGAATCAATTGGTGCAATCTAGGAGAAGAAATTTGGAGAGACCAATTGAAACATGGGTTGGATTGAAGAGTGTTATGAGAAAGAGATTTGTGCCAAGTTACTACATTAATTCTCTTTATCAAAGATTGCAATCATTGAGGCAAGGATCTAAGAGTGTTGATGAATACTATTTGGAGATGATGTTGTTGATGTCTAGGGCTGAAATTGAAGAAGCTCCACAAGCTACAATGGCTAGGTTTCTTGCGGGCTTGAATAGAGAAATTCATGATATAGTGGAGATGCAACAACACTACAATGTAGAGGAGATGTTGCAACATGCTTTGAAGGCCAAAGGTCAAGTCAAAAGGGGAGTTTCGGCCAAGAGGGGTTTTTCATCATCTAGTAACTCATGGAAACCTCCTTACTATAAAGATGAGAAAACACCAAGCAAGGAGAAGGAGGTGGCGCAAAAACAGTTTGTAAGTCCCAAAACCTATTAAAAATCTTTATCTAGTTCTTCTTCAAAAACTCACATTAAGTGTTTGAAGTGTCAAGGATTTGGTCACTATGCTAAAGATTGTGTTAATAAGAAGGTGTTGTATTTTGATGAGCATGGTGAACTTGTGAGTGAAGATGAGGAATTCAACTTAGGACCTAGTGGAGATGGAGAGGATGAAAGGGAAGAAGATGTGGCTACAAGTGATGATGATGAGATACCACCACTTAAGAGTTTAGTTGCTAGGAGAACTTTGAGTCCTTATGTAAGAGGTGATGTGCAAAACCAAATGGAGAATTTGTTTCATACAAGGTGTTATGTGAATGGCAAGCCTAGTAGTGTGATAATTGATGGTGGGAGTTATACCAATATTGCTAGTGTTTATTTGGTGAAGGGGTTGCAATTACCCACTACCAAACATCCAAAACCCTATAGTTTAGGATGGTTCAATGATAGAGAAGAAATTAAGGTTAACAAGCAAGTTTTAGTTTCTGTTTCTTTGGGCAGGTACAAGGAGGACGTTTTGTGTGATGTTTTGCCAATGCAAGCATGTCATGTACTACTTGGTCGACCATGACAATATGACAACAAGGTGAAGCATGATGGTGAGACAAACAAGTATTCCTTTATTTATGGTAAGGTTCATGTTACTTTAGTTCCTTTATCTCCTCAAGAAGCTTTAAAAGATCAAATTAAGTTAAGAGAGGAATTTGCTAAAATGGAAGCTGAATATAGGGCTAAAGAAAAAGAGAAACATGAAGTTAGTTCTAAGAAAGTTGTTAAAGAGTGTATGTTAGCTACTAAGAGTGAGATTAAGAGTGCTTTGCATGATAATTCTGTTTTGATCTTGCTTTTGCTTAAAAATACACTTATGAGCACTAACAACTTAGTTGGAGAACTTCCAAGTAATATTCTTTTTCTTTTGAGTGATTATGTAGATGTGTTTCCTGAGGAAATTCCTAGTGGATTGCCACCAATTAAAGGGATTGAGCATCAAATTCATTTCATCCCTTGGGCGCAAATACCTAATAGGCCAGCCTATAGGACAAATCCTGATGAGACAAAGGAGTTGGAGAGACAAGTTGGAGACTTGCTTGAAAAGGGCTATGTGCGAGAAAGTCTTTCTCCATGTGCTGTTCCTGTTTTGCTTGTTCTTAAAAAGGATGGAACTTGGAGGATGTGTGTTGATTGTAGAGCTATCAACAACAAAACAATTAAGTATCGTCACCCTATTCCTAGATTAGATGATTTGTTAGATGAATTGCATGGTGCTTGTTTATTTTCTAAGATTGATCTTAAGAGTGGGTACCATCAAATTCGCATGAAAGAGGGTGATGAATGGAAAACTGCCTTTAAAACTAAGCTTGAATTGTATGAATGGTTAGTTATGCCTTTTGGATTGTCTAATGCACCTAGTACTTTTATGAGGCTAATGAACCATGTTTTTAGAGCTTTTATTGGCAAATTTGTTGTTGTTTATTTTGATGAAATTCTTGTGTATAGCTGCACCTTAGAAGAACATGTTGAATGTTTGAGATGTGTGTTAGATGTACTTAGGGTTGAGAAATTGTATGCTAACCTTAATTTTGGTCAAACGAGCTTGTTTTTCTTGGTTTTGTGGTTTCTGCGCAAGGTATAGAAGTTGATGAAGAGAAGATTAAAGCCATCAAATATTGGCCAACACCAACCAACGTTGGACAAGTGAGATCATTCCCATGGCACCTATAACAAATGTGATGAAGAAGAATGCAGCATTCAAATGGGGTTCAGAACAACAAGGAGCATTTAAGACATTAAAGACTAAGCTTTCTAATGCCCTTTTTCTTGTTTTACCTAATCTTAATTCTACTTTTGAGATTGAATGTGATGCATTTGGAGCAGGCATTGTTGTTCCCTACAAGCTAGATCTTCCTAGTGAGTATGGTAATGTTAGTGCTACCTTTAATGTTGTCGATTTGTCTTTATTTGATAATGATGCAGATTTGAGGACAAATCCTTTTCAACGGGGAGGGAATGATGCGCCAAGGGCTTATCATGGACATGAAGATGACAATGGAGATTATGGAAAAGGATGAGCATGGAGTGCAAGGAAGAATGGAGAAGCATGAACATCAAGGAGATATCATTGAGCATGTTCCAAGCACCAAGAATATGCCATTTGATCCATTAAAGATGCCTATTGGTCCAATGACAAGAGCAAGAGCTAAAAGATTCAAGGATGCACTTTTGAGCCTTATTCGAACTCATCTTGAAGATATGAAGTCCATTGATGTGCAATCGAAGAGCTTTGGTGATGATTTGAGCAAGCATTCATCCATTGATTCCAAGATCATCACTTTACTTGCAATCGATATAACTTAGGGCTCGAGTGCATAAATTTGGCCATTATATGCTTAATTCTATCTTAGAATAACTTGTTTTTAAGTTTGGATGTTATTTGGGTTGGGGCTTATTTGACTAAGTCCAATTCTTGTTTAATTATGTCTTTATTTCCTTGTGCTAGTTGGGTTTGGACTAGTTTTACCCTAGCTCATATGTTAGGACGCCCCATCAGTTTTATTTTTGGATATTGGTCAAACCCTACTACTATATAAGGGTTTTGATCCCTTTTGTAAAGACTCAAGTTAAGTTTTCGATAAAAGTTGAGGTTTATTCACCCAATTGATTATTTACCTTCATTTTACTATGTTTTTGGATCTATTTATGCTTAAATATATGCTATTTTGATAATATTTGTGTTTTGAGTCCTTAAGTGATGTGAAATTGAGAATTTGTTAATTTTCACTACTTTTGGAGCTATTTTGATGACTTTTTACACATATATGAGCATAGTAATTTTGAGTATAGATTTGGAGATCCAACGCTCGTGTTTGAAGACTCATTGAAGATAATTTGAAGATTTGAAGATCATTGAAGAATTATTTCAAGGAGCAAGAATTGAAGATTGGAGCTTTAATTGCGAAGGATTGAAGACAAGCCATGAAGAATCCCGGAAGCTTTGGAATTTTGGATATTTTATATGGGAAAATACTCAGCCCATATAAGCCCACAATTGGAATTAAAAACCCAATTTGTGCCGCCTATGTCCAAGGAAATATCCAATTACCACTTATTCCGCTTATAGTCCTAACAGGATTAGGATTCAGCGCAGTCTCGGTAGAAAAATCATAACTTTCTGCTCAGATATCCGTTTTAGGCCTGTGAGTAGGCGGTGGAAAGCTGATTCCGAGATCTACAACTTTTGTTTGAAGCCCAAGACCCACTTCTGCCATCTTCAATCCCAAAAATACCGTCGAAGTTCCTGCACGAATCCAGAATTTTTCAGGATCCTATTTTGACTTGGATTCTACTCTAGGAAGACTTTTAATCCAACTTGGAGTCCAAGTCAGCCCCAAAACCGTCCTAGAGTCCTATCCTAGTTGGAATTGGAGTCTTTAGGGTTATTCAACTATAAATAGCCACCTTAGGTCTAGGTTTTTAAAGTATGTAGATCTAGAGATTGTATTTTGAAGAATTGTTGAAGATTTGGAGGACAAAAGCCTTGGAGCCACCGCCCCCTCTTCTTCTCATCCATAAGTTAAGTTTTTCTTCTTATCCTTCGGATGCTCACTCAATTCATGAGTGAGTAGTCCTTTTCTTTTCTCCAATGTAAAATTTAATTGATCTTTTCACTTATATAATGGTGAGATTTTGTGCTTATATATGATAATTGTTAGAGTATTCCTTTGGTCTCTGTTTTAATTATATGTTGCTTGTTTTGATGGATTGAGCCGACACTTTCTTGATAAATTAAGTTAACATTTGCTAGATTAAGTCGAGGATTAGTCGTTCAGGCTTAGTTATTTGTAGCAATTGGTTGAGAATTAACACCTCCTTCCAAGGGAGATAAGGGATGATGAGTGAGAAATTGCTGTTTGTGCTTGTATAAATTACTAGTTCTTAATGCTTTGTTTCTTTGTGAATCTTTAAGCCTTAACCAGTAATTGATTTGTTAGGAAATAAAAGGGGTAATTTAAGCTTTAACCGGTAATCTTATCTAATTAAGGTGATTTAGGATTTAATTCCAACAAGCTATTCTTTGATTTCATAATTTTTAGATATCAATGATCCATGTTATAATTGTCAAGAGGGATATTAATTCTACGTTGGAGGTTTTTATTAATTATTTTTCTAGTTTATTCACTGCTTTCTTATCAATTGCTTTCTTTAATTTTCTTGATTGTTTTCTTAGTTAATTTTAATTGTTAGTTTGATTAGATTTAATTTCACTATAATAATTCTCTCTGATTTGTTTGATTGTTTTGAGAAAAAGATTAATAACCTATCTCTCTGTGGGTTCGACCCCTACTTGCCCTATCTGCTTTAGTTAGGATTTTGTTGGGATTATTATTGTTATGATTTGCTGACGACCGATCACCACATCCCCATCAATACTCTTTACCTCTTTATTCTCCAACAATTCACCATTTTCGTCCAAAACCAACTTCAAAACTTAGAATTGGTTAAATAATCATCTCCCAATCTCCTATGAATGAGGTATAAGTTCCCCTTAGATGATTCCACCAAGATATGCTCGATCAGAATAAACTCAAAGTCATGGATTGGATCTTCTTGCATGAGCATCTTCAATTTTGATGACTTCGAGCCATTAATATCGAATGAGAGAACATTGTTCCTATGTCCTATTACATAAACCAAATTTTTATGAAAAATAACATCGGTTATATGGCTTAAATTCTTGTCTATATATCTCCAATCTTTCTCCACGGATTTGTGGAAGGCTAGTTGGTCATAAAAACTATAATTACCCCACAATTAAACTAGTAGGATTGGAACAACGGTCATTGATCGAGTCGTTGAGCAATCACAAGATAAATCCCCACAAAACTTAACTAAATAGTTAGGGTAAGTAGGGGTCGAATCCACAGAGAGAGAGGTTAATCACTTTACTAATCTATTGTGTTTAGAATGAAAAGTTTGAATGTTGAGATTCAGAAATCTAAATTATAACTATCAAAACAAACTAGGAGCAAAATAAATTAGGTAACCAACTATATAAAACAAGCCTCCAATATAGAATAAATTTCACTCTTAACAAGATTAATATGGATCATTGACACAAATCATGAATATATTAATTGCCAATCAATTAAGCATCATAAATTATTTCAAAGCAGTATATATCCTAAGACGTAGGCATCAACTTTCTTTAGAACAAAATAATGTCCCTAATATCTTAAAGATCTCCACTTGAATAATTGGTCTAGGAATAGGCTCCTAATGCAGCAGCAAATTCCAACATGCTAATAAAATAAATCCGCATCTCGCTAAAATTAATCTCTATTGTTCTGATCTAGGTTTCACCCCTTCCTAGAACAAGCATTAAGATTATATTTTTCCACATGCATGATAAATCATAACCAATCTCATCTACATCTATTTCTATCTCGGCCTATAGATTTCAACAAGGTTTGATAATCCCATTGAACCTAGGACTCCTAGAATTACAACTGTCACTTGGACCAATATTAGCTTGACTCAAGCTAAATTGAATCTAACAATAGTATTCATAATTATCAAGATAAGTAGGCCTCCAAATCCATCAAAACATGAAGACATAAGATGAAGTACAAGGATAAGAAACATATTCAAGTAGAAAATTAAATTATTAAGAACAAAAGTCTCCCCATAAATAAAATGTCAAAAGATCAATAAGATTCTACATTGGAGAAGTAAAAGATTAGCTACTCATGAATTGAGTAGCCATCAAAAGAAAAAGGAATAGAAAAACCTAGAAAGAAGGAGTCTGGCCGGCAGCTTCCCTTAGCTCTCCAAATTGTCTAACCTACTTTTCTAGAGAGAAAAGATGTCTATTTATGCTAGAGATTTAGGGCAAACTTAACCTAGGACAAAATAGACTTTTAAGCTCATTAAACCTCCTCCAATTGAGTGGAATTTCGTCCTCCAGGTCTAGACTATCTTCAAATACCGATTTTAAGCTAAGCATATCAATTTGGGCTTGATTTCATGGGCTTTTCTAGGTCCAGCTTGTCTGCAGAAACTTCAGGGGCATTTTCGTCAATGACAACAGCAAAACTAGGTCTCGACCAAAACACGAAAGTTGTAGTTCTCGGAGTTAGCTTTCCAAAAGCATATTCATACACCTCATTTGGAGTTCTGGATCAAAAGTTATGGTTGTTTTCCCGAATTGTCTCCAAATCTGGAAAGAAAGGAAGAAGCTTCAGCACGAAGACACACTGATGTGCGCGCTGACAAGGGTCCCAACTCCCCCTGGGCGCCCACATGGTTGGCCTGAGAGCCCAGGTCTTAAGCCTGATCACTCATGTCTTAAGCCTGATCACCCATGTCCTGTCCTCCTGATGGCTCGACATGTCCTCTTGCAACTTGAATTCTTCTTACTCCTTTGCTTTGGAACTTTGTAGCTTTCAACTTTATGACTTCAATAAGAATAAAATTGACTCCATATACTTTTCATTCACGAACACAAAACCTCCAATTTCTTCCAAGAAAATCCATGAAAAACCTTTGTGCCAAAAATAGATCGAAATAGCTCCAAAAAGTGCCTAAATCAAAATATTTGCACAATCTACCTCTTCAACACCTACAATCACAAATGTAGGCATTATAGGGTAAAATCTAGCATAAATATGTTCAAAAGCATAGGAAAACGACCATAAAGACATGCATATTTTTGGTCCACACTTAAGCTAACTAGTGCACTTCTCTCAAAACAAAGGTTAAAACAATTTCAATTGCACACACATATCAAGAAACAATCTTATCATGAAATCAAGATAACAAAGAATAATAAGAATACCCAATTCTAAGAATCAAGAAATAACAAGCATCATCAATCTTAACAGGGGCGGAACCAGAAATTTTTCTTAGGGGGGGCAACTATATAGTATATATATATATATGCGCCAATATCTGATTATATATATTTATATATATCAATTAATGTTAAAATACAAATAGTATATGAGAATATATAATTATATAATGTAAAAAAAATTAATGTCATGAATCAACACGACCAACTTTATTAGGTAGCAATACTATGAATAAAGTAGAAAAAAACTTACAATGAATAAATAATCTTTTGAAAGAACAATGAATAAATAATTAATTTTTAAAATAGATTGAGAGAAATTAAAGAAATTTTGAATGATGTTAATATGAAAGAGAGCTAACTTAAAAATGTTACCATGCAGCTAACTTGGAAAGAAAAAATCGGGGGGGGGGG
>AWUE01023236.1:0-29192 GCA_001974825.2 Corchorus olitorius
TGAATCTTAAGTAATCATAATAAGAGAAATTCAATTCACTTATCATCTTTCTCTTCACATGACTATCACTTACCATAAGCTTGTGTATGCACCTATATCTCAAAGAAAAGTAATATCATGGGTATTCATCAAGGATTAGAATGGGTTAAAAATGGTGGCTTATTTTTTAAGAAAACAAGGTTACTAAGCTTAGAAGTGTTCATGATTTACGGGTTACTAACTCCTTTTTTTTTCTTTTGAGGCTACTAACACTCATTTTTTTCAGAGGGACAATACTTCTGCAATTCCATGCCTCTAATCCTCTTTTACGGTTACTAACCTTATTTTTATTATATTTCTTATTAAAGAGTGACAACTATGGAAAGATCATAAGTATCTCTTCTCCTCTTTCATGAAAGCACTTCTTTAAAAGATTAAAGAACTATGCTTAATTCTAAGAAATCAGATACATGCTAAAACTTAATCAAAGATTAAAGCATTCTTAATACTCTAATCATCAATCTTTCACAATTAAATCAATCACCTAACATGTGTATAGCAATCAAAATTCAAAATTTTGCTCAAATTTTCATGAGATAAGGAACTACCAAACCAATCCTAAAAACTAAACCAAAAGTTAACACTAAAATTAAACATACAAAAATTATTCCACTTTCGTAGGTGTATGGCGGCACTTAGCTCGTGACGTAAGCCATTTCAACCTAAGACTGATAGGGGTACTTAGGAGGTGTTATGTCACCTGAGGGTTTTCTTAACTAGGATGACACCCACAAACATGTACAGTAGAACAAAAATTAAACAATTTTTTTTATTAATTAAGCATTCACCTATCTCCTCCCCGACACTTAAACTCAACATTGTCCTCAATGTGAAAGTAAACAACTAATCAAACAAGTAAAGGTTGCTTGCGAAAATTAAAAAGTTGAAGGTTGAGTGGCATACCTTGTATGGTTGATGAAGTTGCGACTTAAACTTAAAGACAATAATAAAATTAAAAGGGGAAAAGGGAAAGGGGGAAAACTTAATTATCTTATTAATGGAAAAATAAAAAAATGCTTAAAATAGATAACTACTACCTAAGTGCATAAAAGTAAAAGTAAAATTTCTAAGACCTAAATTCAATCAATTGGTTCATCAATAGCCTTCTCCATAAGCTCAACAAATTCCTCCAAGCTTTGGGTAATGCCATTGAGTTCCTTTTGAATTTGCACAACGCGATCATAGATGGTTTTGATCTTGATGAAAACAGGATGAGTGTTCGACGTCTTTTGTTCTTCCTCTTGATTAACTTCTTCTTCATCATCCTCAGACTTACAATTGAGGTCTAAACTTGGGTCAGATTCAGAAGAAATTGAAATAAATGACTTATCTTTTACCTCATCAACCTTGGGAAGGTTGTTCTCCACAAGCATAGGTGGCGATGCTCCTTGCTCAGTCCTATACAAAGCAGCAACGATTGGCTTTCTCACTAGGTTATGGTGAGATGAGGATGCGACATAAGGGTTGTATGGGGTGTAGCGACACGGCATGGGTGGAGGTCGATATGGAGGACGATATGGCTTGCTTCGATAGCCATTAATGCGCGGCATGTTGCTCCATGGTGTCGGCCTTGCTCCCATCCATTGTTTGAATCTCCTTGAAGGTCCTCTTGGGTGATTGTAGCGAGGTTGTCCAAAGCGAGGTTTTTCAAGAGAGAAAAACTTATTGTTTGGCATGCCATCATCATCAATTTCGGCATTCTCCCTCTTCACTTGCTCTTTGTAGGCGGCCTTAACCTTTTTCCACATGGCTTGAGAGATCATACGAGCCTTGAAACCAGGTTTGGAGGCTACATCATCGGCAGGAAGGTTGTCTACCATGTCTAGGATCTCACGACAATCCTCCCTTGTGAATCGTCCTTCAAAGTTTTCATCATACAAGCTCCCATAATCCTTGAATTGAGCTCGCAAGGCCTTAAATTGCTCTTCAAAATCAGCCATGATGCTATGTGTTGTTGACAAAAACAAGTAATTGAAAGGAAAAATTCAACAAATCTACACAACTCCAAACAACACAAAGTTAGTTTCTCAACTTAATTTTTCCAAAATCTTAAGCAATCATGCAAAAATTGGAAGCATAATCAATGAAAAGTAAATCTGGAGAATTAAATTGAAAGAGAAAAGAATTAAACATACCTCTAAGCCGCTGGTATTGTTGTGAAAAAAATAAAGGGTAGAACTTCCTTTATATAGTGAATTAATCCTAGTTCTATGTGGATTTAACCTAGACTTGGAGAATAAGTAAAGAAAATTACCTAGGAAACATCCTAATTAAGTTCAAACCTGATTAAAGAAGGAAATTTGTGGATTGATGTTGAGTAGGATTAAAATCCTTTTCCAATTTGGGCTAGGAATCTTGTTGTCCAGCGTCAGGGGCTGAGCTGGGTGCTGAGGCATTTTGCCTGGGTGCCCAGCGGCAATCGGGCTTTGCTTTACCTGGAGCCTGGCTGAATGTCGCCTTGGCGCTCAGTGGCAGTCGGGCCTCTGCCCTTTGTGCTGTGGCCTTTTCGACATGGGACATTAATGCATTGACATGGGTCCTCAGTTTTAACAGGTTGGTCTCCATGTGGAATTTCGAACTACAATCCTTATATTTTCATCTAGGTCTTAGAATCCTACAAAATTAAAAACACACAAGTTAGTAATAAAAATTCGAAAAATAAAATAAAAATTAAAAGTTAAAAATTAATTTGGGTTGCCTCCCAAAAAGCACTTGTTTAAAGTCATTAGCTCGACTTCCCCAATTTTACTCTTCAGAAGGAAGGTAGACTGGATCTTCCAAGCTTATCTCCTCGAGTCTACATGATCGTTCTTGTTCCAAGAATGGTTTGAGGCGTTGTCCATTGACTTTGTATATTTCAGGCTTGCCTGGTATACGTATTTCAATGGCTCTAATTGGAAACACTTTGACAACTTCATAAGGCCCACGCCATCTTGATTGTAGCTTACCGGGGAATAGCTTCAACTTGTTATAATATAAAAGAACCTTTTGCCCTTCATATAAATTCTTGTGTAGAATCCCTGATCATGAATTGCTTTGGTCTTTTCCTTATAGATCCTCGAATTCTCATAGGCATCATTCCTAATCTCTTCAAGTTCTTGCAATTGAAGCTTCCTTTGTAAACCAGCTTGATCAAAGTTGAAGTTGCATTGCTTTATTGCCCAACATGCTTTATGTTCCAATTCCACAGGTAAGTGACATGCCTTTCCAAACACAATTTTGTATGGTGACATACCAATTGGTGTTTTGAAAGCAGTTCTATAAGCCCATAAAGCATCATCTAATCGCAAACTCCAATCTTTTCTTTTTACGTTCACTGTCTTCTCAAGAATTTGCTTCACTTGGCGATTGGATACTTCAGCTTGACCATTAGTTTGAGGGTGATATGAAGTGGATATTTTGTGAGTCAATCCATACTTCTCAACTAATGATTGCACTATTTCATTGCAAAAGTGAGTACCTTTGTCACTAATATGAGCTCTTGGAATTCCAAATCGATGGAGGATGTTGCTCTTCAAGAATTTAACCACAGTTTTTCCATCATCCTTTTCTATAGCAATGGCTTCTACCCACTTGGAGACATAGTCCACAGCTAACAAGATGTAATTCTTCTTAAAAGATGAAGGAAATGGTCCCATGAAGTCTATTCCCCAAACATCAAATACCTCCACTACGAAAATTGGTTTTTGAATCTTTTGGTGTCTCTTGGAAATGTTTCCCACTTTTTGGCATTCTAGGCATGTTTTGCAGAACTCATAAGAATCACGAAAAAGTGTTGGCCAGTAGAATCCACTATCCAAAATTTTCCTTGCCGTCTTTCTTATGTCCAAAATGACCTCCACATGCATAACTATGGCAAAACTTTAAGACTGATTGAATATCTTCATCAGGGATGCAATGCCTTATCATTTGATCATAACCATACCTCCATAGATATGGATCGTCCCAAAGATAATGTTTAGCATCACTTACAATCTTGGCTTTAACTCCTCTACTTGCATCTGGGGGTAGCTTTCTTGTTACCAAAAAGTTTGCAATGTTTGCATACCAAGGAATTTGAGACATGGCAAATAATTGCTCGTAAGGTAATGCTTCATTGAGTGCGATGTCTTCTTTCTCAGTGGTTGTGTAATTCTTCTGAGCAGAATCCAAAGTTCTCGAAGCATAGTAGATGACATGAGGTATCTTCTCTACTCCCTGACCTAGTTAAGCTCCAAGTGCAACGTCACTTGCATCACACATGATCTCAAAAGGTAGATTCTATTCAGGTGGCTTCACAATTGGAGTAGTGGTGAGGGCAGTCTTCAACTTGTCAAATGCTTCCTTGCAATCTTCCCCAAACTCAAAATCAACATTTTTCTGAAGCAAACGACACATTGGTGCATATATCTTCGAGAAGTCCTTGATGAATCTTCTAAAAAAAACCAGCATGTCCTAAAAATGAGCGAATATCTCGAACACAAGTGGGGTAAGGCAAATTCTGAATGACATCAATCTTTGCTTTATTTACTTGCAATCCATCTTTAGAAACTACATGACCTAGTACGATGTCTTGTTCTGCCATAAAAAGGCACTTCTCAGCATTCAGTACTAAGTTGGAATCTACACATCTTTTCAGCACAAGTTCTAAGTTATGCAGGCATCTATGAAAATCATCTCCATAGACAGTTAGTAATCCATAAATACCTCCATGATCTCTCCTTGGTAGTCTTGGAAGATACTCATCATACATCTTTGGAATGTTGCAGGAGCATTGCACAAACCAAATGTCATTCGAGTATAGGCATACGTACCAAAGGGACATGTGGATGTTGTCTTCTCTTGGTCTCCTGGGGCAATTGGTATCTGAAAATATCTTGAATATCCATCCAAAAAGCAGTAGTATGCTCGACAAGCTAACCTTTCCAACATCTGATCCATGAAAGGAAGTGTAAAATGATCCTTCCTTGTAGCAGAATTTAATTTCCTATAGTCGATACACACTCTCCATCCATTTTGAAGTCTCTGAGGAATTGATTCTCTATCCTTGTTCTCCACGACAGTGAATCAAGATTTTTTTGGTACTACTTGGACAAGGCTAACCCACTTACTATCTGAGATAGCATAAATGAGCCCAGCTCCAAGCAGTTTAAGAAATTCTTCCTTAACTACTTCAGCCAAATTTGGATTCAACCATTTTTGTGGCTGCCTTACGGGAACAACATCGTCTTCCAAACGAATCCTATGCATGCAAACAGAAGGACTAATCCCCTTAATATCAGGAATCGTCCATCCCAAAGCTTCTTTGTATTTCTTTAAGACTCTGATTAACTCTCCCTCCTGTTCTTGAGTTAATTTGCTTGAGATAATTGCAGGGAGTGTTTCCTTGTCTCCAAGAAAAAATACTTCAAATCTTCAGGCAATGGCTTCAATTTGACTTCTGGAGGTTGAATGATAGAAGGTGGAGGTGCATCCTTGGTTTCCAAATGAATGTAAGAAACTGTCTCTCTCTCCCTCTCTTTTGGAAGTTTCTTCAAATTACATATAGTGTCTACAACTTCATCCATCAAATTCACCTTGGTTTCCTTAACTTCATCCTCATCCAAACTATTTATGATGACTGTCTCTAGGTCATCTTCTTTGTTGATTCAATTAACCTGTTCAACAAGAAGATCAACTTCATCAGTAGCACAAATAGATTGTTTTCCAATAGGGTATTTCATAGCTTTATACATATCAAACTCAATTACTTCCCTATCGAATTCGAGGCTGAGAATTCTATCATGTACATCAATTTTAGTCCTTGCAGTGGTTAAGAAAGGTCTTCCTAATAGCAGTGGCGCATCAGAAAGGTCATCATCATTCTTCTTTAGAATGTAAAAATCTGTAGGAAAAATGAGCTTATCCACCTGCACTAAGACATCTTCAACCAATCCTTCAGGATGGATGTTAGTCCTATCAGCCAATTGAATGATTATGTTTGATTTCACTAAAGGCGCTAAACCTAACTGTAGATAAATGGAATATGACATGATATTAATTCAAGATCCTAAACACAGATTGCGTTGACTGTCATATTGCCTCCTATGTTACATGGAATAGTAAATGCTCCTGATCGGTCGTTAACAATCATAAAAATAAAATCCCAACAAACTCCTAACTAAGTAGATAGGGCAAGTAGGGGTCGATCCCACAGAGAAGGGTGATAGATTTTATCCGAAAATTTAGTCCTTAAAATCTCTCAAAAACAACACAGAAAACAGAGGTTGACAGAAAACAATTAAACAGAAAACAATTAAACTAGAAAACAAAACAAAGTAAATTAAATCTAAGTCTATAGCAGATAAGAAAGAAAACAATAATTAAGGATATACTTCTTCACCAATGGTAGAAAACAATCAAATTAATTATGGGTCCTTGATTTAAAAGATAAATTCAATATTAAATTCAAGATGATAACTGATCTAGGGAAAACCCTAACATGCTATTTAGGTAAGATTAGCCGTCAAGCCTTAAATTACCCCTTTTTCCTCCTAACTAATCAATTAGCCGCAAAGCCTTAAAGATTTGCTAGGATTCAAAGCATTAAGTTTTATTAATTCTTTCACACATGCATAATAAATAAAACCATACAACAACCAGATAAATCTGATCACTGGCATGCAAACCCAATTAACCCGCCGTCAAGCGCAGCTAACTTGCTACATACAATCAAACATGAACGTCAATCCGCTATTTGATCTAGCGAACAATCTCTCAAATTACCTCTTTACTGGCCACATAAATCAATAAAGATCAAGATTGTAGAATTATAACAGAGTTTAACATGCTATCTATCAAGAATAAAATACCAAATTATAAGAACAGAAATCTCACCATATTTAATTGATTGAATTCACCAAAGGATCAGAAGTATTAAGAATTTAGCTACTCATGGATTCGGGAAAATCCATGAGAGGCATAAGAGTACTTACAGGACCTTGGAGGGGCGAAATCTCCTTGCTAAAAACCTAGGTATGCCGCACCACCCTATAGCTAGAGAGGGTGGCGGCACCCTTTGCCTAAAAACTAGAAAAACTAGAAAATAAATCTAGAGAGAATTATGTGAATTGGTGTGTGATTTGTGATACAGGAGGTGCCTATTTATAGTGGAACTAACCCTAAGAATTCCAATCCTAACTTGGAAAGGAGTCTAGGCCGGTTTTAGGGTCTAACTTGGAGTCCATGTTGGATTAAAAGTCATCCTAGAGTAGAATCGAAGTTAAAATAGGATCCTGAAATTTTGCTGAATTCGTGCAGAAACTTCAACGGCATTTTCAGGCTTGAAAACGGCAGGACTGGGTCTTGGACTTCAAAGGAAAGTTGTAGATCTCGGAGTTAGCTTTCCAACGAGTACTCATGGGCTTCAAACTGAGGTCTGAGCAGAAAGTTATGAATTTTCTACCAAAACTGCTCCTGAATCCTAATCCTGTTAGAACTAGAATCGGGAATCTACGAGATTTTGGTGTTTCCTTGGATTTAGGAGTCATTAATTGGGATTTTAATTCCAATTAATATTTTATATGGGTTAATTATCTTCCCATATAAATTATCCATAAATACCAAAGTTTGAGGGCTTCTTCATAACTTGTCTTCAATTAAAACTCCAATTCTTCAATTCTTCCTCTTGAAAACGGCATCAAAATCTTCAATGGTCTTCAAGTCTCCAATTTATCTTCAAATGGTCTTCAAACACGAACTTCGCATCTTCCAAATCTATGCTCAAAATTGCTTTGCTCAAATCTGTGTAAAAAGTCATCAAAATAGGTACAAAAATAGTGAAAAATAACAATTTCTCATTTTCACATCACTTAAAGACTAAAAACACAAATATTAATAAAATGGCATATAATTAAGCATAAATGGGTCTAAAAACATAGTAAAATAGCTATAAAAATAAGGTCTTTTTTAGCTCAATCAGCTCCTAAATCCTTGCATTTATGGGGCAATTTCCCTTGAAAAGCAGCATAAAAATTTTTATTCATGCATACCAATTCATTTTCTTTAAGTTTCCCTTTATCATCATTTAATTGCTTAAGAAAAGATGCGTACCTGGGTACTTGCTCGATTGAAGTTACTAAAGGAATGTTTACCTTTGATCCAAGAAACGAATCCAATTGATTTTGATGCGAATCTAGTTGTTTTAGATTCAAATCTATCCTTGAAAATCCTCCAAAGATCAACTTGACAACTTCAACATCTAGATCTTGTCGACTTGTATTCTTCCCAAAGATTAGATCTTCGTTCGTTAGACTAGATGATCAATAACACCTGCAATTGACAACCTAAGATCACAAGAAACACAACTAGATAATCACTATCTAATTGTTTGCTAGGACTCTACAAGATTGAAGAACCCTAAGCTTGTTCAAACTAGAACAAAGAAGCTAAATTTTCAAAAGAAACTTTCTTTGATTGATAAACTTAGCTTTATTACAAAAGAGGGGTTTGGTGTCTTTATATAGGCATAGGTTGATGCCTAGATCTAGAAAATAACCCCCCAAGGCGGTTTACATAAGCTTGGGCGGCACACAAGGGAAAAGACTAGGAAATAGCCTGATTCCAAGTCAAACTAGGAAAAATAAATCATAAGGAAAAAGGGATTGGACTTAGTCAAACAAGGCCCTATTTAATTGTCTTCTAAACATGAAAATAAACTAATCTAAGATAGAATAAGCCCATGGATGGCCTAATTACACAATAAAGCTCCATCAACCATCGATTGCAAGCAAAGTGAGAAGCTTGGAATCGATGGGAATATTCTTGCCCAAATCATCATGAAAGCTCTTCAAATGAACTCCGATGGTCTTCAAGTCTTCAAGATGAGTTCGAACAAGGCCCAATAATGCATCCTCGAATCTTTTGGCTCTTGCTCTTGTCATTGGACCTAATGGCATCTTCAATGGATCAAATGGGATCTTTGGCAACTCCTTAGTGCTTGAAACATGTTGTGCGCAACCTCCTTGTTCTTCATGCTTCTCCATGCTTCCTTGCACCCCATGCTCATCCTCTCCATGATCTCCATAGTCCTCTTGATGTCCTTGATAAGCCCTTGGCGCATCATTCCCTCCCTGTTGAAAAGGATTTGTCCTCAAATCTGCATCATTGTCAAACAAAGACAAATCAGAAACATTAAAAGTAGCACTAATATTACCATACTCACTAGGAAGATTTAGCTTGTAGGCATTGTTGTTGATCCTCTCCAACAATTCGAATGGAACATCTCCATGGGGTTAAAGCTTGGATTTCCTTTTCTCAGGAAATCTCTCCTTCCTTAGATGCAACCAAACCCAATCTCCAGGCTCAAATATAACCTCTTTGCGCCCTTTGTTAGCCATCTTCATGTAGTGTTGAGTCCTTTTTTCAATGTTTGTTCTAACCTTCTCATAAAGTTCCCTAACATAACCGGCCTTTCTTGCACCATCCATGTCAACTTGCACACTCAAAGGTAAACTCATCAAATCCAAAGGAGTTAAAGGATTAAAGCCATACACAATTTCAAAAGGTGAATAACCAGTAGTACTATGTATGCTTCTATTTTATGCAAATTTAACATGAGGTAGACATTCTTCCCAAGTTCTAAAGTTCTTCTTAATCAAAGCTCTAAGTAAGGTAGATAAAGTCCTATTAACAACTTCAGTTTGACCATCAGTTTGAGGATGACAAGTAGTTGAAAACAACAACTTAGTACCTAACTTAGCCCATAAAGTTCTCCAAAAGTGACTTAAGAACTTAGCATCTCTATCAGAAACAATGGTTCTAGGCATTCCATGCAATCTAACAATTTCCCTAAAGAACAAGTTAGCTACAGTAATGGCATCATCAGTTTTAGAACATGCAATAAAGTGTGCCATCTTAGAAAACCTATCAACCACAACAAAGATAGAATCTTTACCTCTCCTAGAACGAGGCAATCCTGACACAAAATCCATGCTAATGTGTGTCCATGGTTCATGAGGAATAGGGAAAGGAGTATACAATCTATGAGGTTTAAATGTAGATTTAGCTTGTAAACAAACAATACAAGTAGAAACATGCGTTCCTACATCATATTGCATCTTAGGCCAAAAGAAGTTTTCATGCAAGATCTCATATGTTCTATCACTCCAAAGTGACCCATTAATCCCCCCTCATGCGATTCCCTTATAAGCACAAAACACAAAGAACTAGAAGGAACACATAATCTAGATTCTTTAAACAAAAATCCATCATACTTATAAAACTTTCCAAAACCAGAATTTTCACATGCTTTAAAGATATCACCAAAATAAGCACCACTAGCATACAATTCCTTAATAAACTCAAATCCAAGAAACTTAGAATCAACATGGAAAGTAACACATACCTCCTTGACAAGGCATCAGCCGCAACATTCTCCTTACCTTGCTTATATCGCACCACATAAGGAAAACTCTCAATGAACTCAACCCACTTAGCATGCCGCTTGTTCAACTTTTGTTGGCCTTTCAAGTACTTCAAGCTTTCATGATCGGTGTGAATCACAAACTCCTTAGGCCACAAATAATGCTGCCACGTTTGTAATGCTCTCACAAGAGCATACAACTCCTTGTCATAGGTTGGATAGTTCAATGCAGCCCCATTCAATTTCTCACTAAAATATGCCACAGGCTTCCCTCCTTGCATCAAAACAGCTCCAATTCCTATACCTGATGCATCACATTCAATCTCAAAAGTATTGTTAAAGTTAGGAAAACAAGCAAATGAGCATTAGTAAGTTTTTCCTTTAAGGTCTCAAATGCTTCTTGTTGTTCTTTTCCCCACTTAAATGGTGCATCTTTCTTCATCACACTTGTTATAGGTGCTGCCAAGGTGCTAAAGTCCTTAGCAAACCTCCTATAAAACCCAGCGAAGCCATGGAATGATCTCACTTGACCAACATTGGTTGGAGTTGGCCAATCTTTGATGGCTTTGATCTTCTCTTCATCAACTTCAATCCCTTGCGCAGAAACCACAAAACCATGAAAAACAAGCTTGTTTGTGCAAAAGGTGCAGTTCTTAAGGTTAGCATACAATTTCTCAACTCTAAGTACATCTAAAACACATCTCAAATGCTCAACATGTTCTTCTAGGCTACGGCTATACACAAGAATATCATCAAAATAGACAACAACAAACTTGCCAATAAAAGCTCTCAAAACATGGTTCATTAGCCTCATAAAAGTACTAGGTGCATTAGTCAATCCAAAAGGCATAACTAACCATTTATACAATCCTAACTTAGTTTTAAAGGCAGTTTTCCATTCATCACCCTCTTTCATGCGAATTTGATGGACCAAATTTGGCTTGGGCCATAAAAGTACTAATACTCTTTATTGGACCAAATTTGGGTTAGATTGTCTTGGGCTTTTGCATGGGGTCGTTTCTTTATCCCTCCTAATTTTAGTTTAGGTCGTTTGATTATATTCAGTTGGGCCAACTCTCTTTTTAGATTGGAAATTGATTCCACTTACTTCGGTTTGGGCTTTCGTTTGGGCCATCTTATTTGCAGCCTTTTCCTTAAACCTTTTTTTTTCTTTTACTTTGGACCTTGCTGATATTGGGCCATTGGGCCTGGTTCTTTGGGTCTTGGGCACATGAGGACTAATTGGGACATACAGAATTTACTTACCAGTTTATTATATGGAAAATTAAGTAATGATAATAAATAGTACAAACTTTAACAGAGGCCAGAATAAACACAGGAAATTACATTTTCAAAATCTGCCCTCCTCCCTAATTTGCCCTTGTTCTATTTTGTTTAAACTTCAAAAGCCTGCAAAAACAGAAACAAAGCAAGAGTTAACAATAAGTGAACAAGAAAATAGCATTTGGATTAGTACTAAGGCAGATTGGTACTTAGCTTCTTTTGGCTAGGGGGACCAAGCTTGGATGGTCCCCCTCGCCACCTCAACAAGGAGTTGCTCCAGCAAAGGGAGCAAAACAAGAAGGTTCATAGCCAATGAACACAAAGGAAAATGTGATTAGCATGAACTTGTCGACCAAGTTTCAGTAATACAGAAATTTGTCTCTCAAAAAATTCAGTGCACAAAGCAAAGCAAGATTGGAGTCAGAAAGCACATCTCCACAGTTAAAAAGGAATACAAATTAAGGGTGTGGCAAATCCAATGGCCAGTAAAGGAGGAAGTACCACAAGTTCAAAATAGGAAGTACAACAGAAAAATGTTATTAAGACACAAGTTTCCCACAAGCATACACAAGACATGCACAAGCAGTAAACGAATCAGAGGGAGGTAAAAAGACAGGTCACTGTGACAGAAGTATGAGCCAATTGGCCAAAAACCATCTCAGCACAAGAAGACAATATATAAATCCATGTCAGCTTAGCCCGATGTCATCAAAAATACTTTGCAGAGTTATCAGATACATATGCAATCAAAGAAACAGGAATCTTAAATGCACCAACAACCATTAGATTAGGATGCAATGCAATTCAAAGAGACAGGTGTCGTCAAGAGAATAAAATCACTTAAGCTCAGAATCAATACATATAATGAGTTCAAGCCAACACAACAGTGAGCCAAAAAATTAAAATACAGGGTGCCAAAAGAAAGCAGAGGATAAATTCACAAACAATACATGTCAGTATAGGGCAAGAAAAACACATATGCACCAAAAAGCCACATCAATAAATAACCCACCAATCAGAGACATGCACACATGGTTTTTCTTACACCATTGGACAGAGAGAAGGCCATCCCCTGACCTTTGATCAACAGAACACCATACTAATATAAAAACCCCCCACCTTCCACAGTAAGAGACACATATCCCAAGAGATAAACCCTAGTTTTTCCTTTCTTTTCAACACACAGTAAAACCCTAGTATCCTGTTCCTAGTGATCAGTCGTCAGCAATCATAAAAATGATCCCCACTAAATCCTAACTAGGTAGATAGGGCAAGCAGACCTTATCCGAAGATACAATCCTTAAAAATCTCTCAAAAGCCTTGCGTAAAAACAGAGGACTAAAAATAACAATTAAAAAGAAAGCAAATAAACTAGAAAACAAAGCAAAGTAAATTAAATCTAGATCTATGGCAATTAAGAAAGAAAACAATAATTAAAAGGCATACTTCTTCTCCAATGGCAGAAAACAATCAAATTAATTATGGATCCTCGATTTAAAAGATGAAATCAATATTGAATCCTTGATGATAACTGATCTAGGGAAAACCCTAACATGTTATTTAGATAAGATTACCCGTTAAGGCTTAAATTACCCCTTTTATCGGTTAACAAATCAATTACCCGTTAAGGCTTCAAGATTTGTCAAGAAACAAAGCATTAAGATCAACTATTTAAATAGTTGTTTCACACATGCTTAACCAGTAAAACCATACAACAATCAGATAAATCTTATCACTGGCATGCAAAACCCATTGAAGCGACGTTAATCATCATCAATTCGCTACCAAACAATCAGACTCATGCGTTAACAATCTTGCTTGATTTAGCAATAGATCTCTCAAATTATCTCTTTATCGGCCGCGTAAATCAATAAAAATCAAGATCATGTAATAAAACAGAGTTTAACATGCTATCTATCAAAAATAAAATACCAAATTATAAGCATAGAAATCTTCACCATATTAATTGATTGAATTCACCAAAGTATAATAAGCATTAAGAATTTAACTACTCATGGATTTAGGAAAATCCATGAGAGGCTTAAGAAAATTTACAAGACCTTGGAGAGGATGAAATCTCCTCTTGAATAACCTAGGTATGTCGCACCCCTCTATGGCTAGAGAGGGTGGCGGCACCCTTGCCTAAAAACTAGAAGAAAATAAATCTAGAGAGAATTATGTGAAAGTATTGTGGGTATGTGATTTGTGTTACATAGGGTGGCTATTTATAGTGGAAATAACCCTAGGAATTCCAATTCTAAGTAGAAAAGGAGTCTAGGACGGTTTAGAGGCTGACTTGGTATCCAAGTTAGCTTAAAAGTCTTCCTAGAACCAAAATCCTAGTCAAAATAGGATCTTGAAAAATTCTGGTATCGTGCAGGGACTTCGACAGCGATTTTGGGCTTGAAAACAGAAGAAATGGATCTTGGATTTCAAAGGAAAGTTGTAAATCTCGGAGTTAGCTTTTCAACGAGTACTCATGGTCCTAAAACAGATGTCTGAGCAGAAAGTTATGATTTTTCTGCCAAGACTGCGCTGAATCCTAATCCTGTTAGGACTAGAAGCGGGAATAAGCGGGAATTGGATATTTCCTTGGATATAGGCGGCATTAATTGGGATTTTAACTCGAATTATGTGCTTATATGGGCTGAGTATGATCCCATATAAAATATCCAAAATTCCAAAGCTTTAGGGCTTATTCATGGCTTGTCTTCAATCCTTCGCAATTTAAGCTCCAATCTTCAATTCTTGCTTCTTGAGATAATTCTTCAATAGTTTTCAAATCTTCAAATTATCTTCAATAAGTCTTCAAACACGAACTTCGAATCTCCAAATCCTTACTCAAAACTTCTAAATCCATATTTGAGTAAAAAGTCATCAAAATAGCTCCAAAAAGAGTGAAAAACAAGTTTCCACTTTTCTTATCTTCAAGACCTTAAAACACAAATACTTATAAAATAGGGTTAAAATACACATATAAACACCAAAAATCATAGGAAAATGATCATAAAAATAGGGTGTTTTTGACTCAATCATAATTCCCCCACACTAAATCTTTGCTATTCCCTAGCACACTAGTGTAGAAAAACTATGAAAAACAAATCATAAGATAAACCCTAGACTAATGCAAATCAAAATTCCATCTTAATTTACCTCTTTCAAAAACTTTGAATGCATACACATATTAATGATTAATGCAATTATGAATTCAAAATAACAAAGAATCAGAAGAGCACTCAATTCAAAAGATCAATAAGTAGCAAGCATCTTTATTCTTAAGTAACCATAATTAAAGTAGTTCTAATCACTTACCATTCATCACATCCTATAACTACTTCTTTCCATAAGCTTATGTCTTCATCTTTATCTCCATTACTCAAAGGAATGCATATCATGGATACAAATCTAGGGTTTTCGTGGATTATAATAGATTTTCAAAGGGTAATTGATTTTTAGAAAATTGAGGTTACTAACCTCGAAGTGTTCATGATTTGGGGTTACTAACTCCCATTTTTGAGGCTACTAGCACTCTAGAAGGACTCCTTTTTATTTTTTCAGAGGGACAATATTTCGGTAAAAGTACCCGGGAGGTCCCTGTACTATACGAAATGTTGATTTTGGTCCTTGTAATTTTTGTTTTCTACAAATTCGTCCCTATACTATCAGAACCTATCACCCGAAGTCCCATCACGTTAGCGAGCCGTGATAGACCCGTCAAGCATGCTGATGTGGCACTAACGGTGTGAAATTTGATGACATGACATATGATGTGGAATAAAAATTAAATATTTTTTTATTTTAATATATTTTCTTTTATTGAAATTTTATTTTTGTTTAAAAAAAAGAAATCTGATTTTTTTTTTCACAAACACCAAAAGATATTTCTCTCTTCTTATTAAAAGATAAAACACCTCATTTTTCGTACACAAAGGAAGTACATTTTGAATGTTCTAACTCCAAAACCCGAATTGTCCAAATTAATTCTACTTGCACTGGAGAAGTGAATCCAGATTTTTCAAAAGCTTTAGCATAAGGATCCGAAATCTTCATAGAGGCACACATACCCCTTAATGAAGAATCTCGCATCTAGTTTTCATCAACTTCTGTTTTCATTACCCCATAGCGCCATAACAGACAGAGTAAAGCTGTATTTCTAATTTTCTACATTGATCGGTTTTCTTATTTGAATTGTTCTTTCCTTTCAAGTGTGAACTTGTCGCTGCTTTCTCGAGTAATGTCATCCAGAATTTCTCGCGGAACCTACAATGGAGGACTGCTTTCAACAGAAGCCGGGACCGTTGCTCGAGTGATTGGGTGAGAGTACACTTTTGAATATTACTCTACTTCCTTCACTCGTCATATGTGTCGGCTCCATTGTCGCTACTTGCTTCACTTACAACTCTTTGTATTGATTGGATTGAAACACAAATATATCATGAATGCCTTGATAGATCCATCCTCATTCTTTCTTTTTTCCTTTTCAATTAATTTTTTATTTGTGTATATGATATACTTCTTTTTTGTGTATCAATGTTGTATATGCTAAGCTTTAGCATAATCTGGATTCACTTCTCATCAAACGAAAGTAGAATTAATTTGGACAATCTGGGTTTTGGAGTTTGAACATTCAAAATGTTCTTCCTTTGTTCATGAAAAATGAGGTGTTTGATCTTTTAATAAGGAGAGAGAAATATCTTTTGGTGTTTTTGAAAAAAAAAATCAGATTTCCTTTTTTTTTAAACATGAATAAAATTTCAAAAAAATAAATTAAAATAAAAAATATTTATTTTTTATTCCAAGTAATCTGCCACGTCATCAAATTTCACACCGTTAGTGTCACGTCAGCACGCTTGACGGGCTTGTCACGGCTCACTAACGTGAGGGACCTCCGGTGATAGGTTCTGATAGTAGAGGGACGAATTTGTAGAAAAAACAAGTACAAGGACCAAAATCAACATTTCGTATAGTACAGGGATCTCCCAGGTAATTTTACCCAATATTTCTGCAATTCCATGCCTCTTATCCTCTTTCCAAGGGTTATTAACTCCTTTTGTTAAAAAAAAGAGTGACAGCAATGAATTGATTTTTTTTTTTTAAAACAGAAATACCTCTTCTCCTCTTGCATGAAAACACTTCTTTTTATGAAAACAATTTTTTTTAACTACCCTTTTATATAAGTAGTCCCCCACACTTGTTCTTGACATAACCATAACATACTTTCAAAATTGTAAATTCAATAAAAATTAAACACAAGTTCTAGAAATAGGTAATCATAGAAATAATAAACAATAAGCTTTTATCACAAAACTCTAATTATACATAATTCTAAGAAATAAGATATCATACTATCAATCAATCAATCAAATAAAGCATCCTTAAAAATTCTAAGTATTAATCAATCATAATTAAATCAAATCACTCAATACATGCAAAAATTCAAAATTTTCGGAAAAATTATGGCATTGATTAAGATTATGATCAAATTAATGCATGCAAACTCCCTATTAGACTAGACTCTCACTCCCACACTTAAAAGACACATTGTCCTCAATGTGAAAACACATGAGCATGCGTAAAAAGTGTCGTTAGTTAATGCATAAAATAAAAACTAACACAAACAATTAATTCACATCAAAGAATAGGCAAGCAATCAAAGTAATAATCAATCAAGATAAAATAATGCAAGGGAAATTAAAAAGATAGAGTTAAAGAAAGCTTCTCTGTTTGTAGGCATAAGTTCCGCGAATCATGGCTTCTGAAACTTGACTCCTTTTGAATTCAGCTTGCAATTGTCCAAATTAAGCTCCATCTGCTTTCCTTCGGTTTCTTCATGTGAAATCATTGGGTTGCCTCCCAATAAGCGCCTTTCTTTAAGGTTTTTGACTAGACTGCCTTAAAGAAATTATTCTTCAAGGGTGAAGGAACTATGGATATATTCCTTCAACAAATCCACAATGATTTTGAGAGTATCATTGATGGCTTTGAGAATTTCAAGTTGAATTTTATCAAGACTTGAAATCATCAAAGGGTATGTGGCGGCTTGGAATGGTGATGGCACAGGCATGGCCGGTGATGGCACGGGCATGGCCGGTGGTGGCACGGTGAATGGATGGCTTGCAAAGCATTTGGCCGGTAATGGCATAGTGATGGCCGGTCCTAACTTGGTAAAAACTCGAGGTGGCTCGGTGGATGGCCGGTTGTGGCTTCCTGGTGGCGCGGCACTAGTCAGATATGGCCGGTTAGAAGATGATCCTGACCGGGCAGTGGCCGGTCTTGACCAAGCAAGGTGCGCGAAAGGTGTGGTGTTGGCTAAGCATGGCCGGGCAGGTGGCTCGGTTGAAGCATGGGATGGCGCGGAGGAGGGCGAGCTTGACCGGGCAGGTGGCGCGGGTGGCCGGGCCATGGCCAGGCATGTGGCGTGGTGCGGCTCGGGCATGGCCGGTCCTATCCGGGTATGAGGAGCGGCTGGCTGGGCCATAGCTGGGTAATGGCCGGCTGAGTTGGCTCGATCATGGCCTTGGGCATCTTCCTCTGGTGCTTTGACTTCCATCTTCTGCTTCTCTCCTTGTGGCTGAACTCCTTGCTTGTTGGCCTCTTGCTTCTCCTTTGCTTTCCTCTTGGGGTTTGAAGATTGTGTCCTTCGAGATAATTCTTCAAGCGCTAGGTATGCATTCTTCGGGGTTCTTTTCAACATTGGAGTGCGACTAAAGGAATCAACAAGAACTCGATCATTGAGTCCTAATCCTCCATAGAAGATTTGGATTAAAGTTCCTTCTTTGAATCCATGTTGAGGGTAATCAGCACACAACTTCTTAAATCTCCCCCAAAATTGGTGGAAATTCTCGTAGTAGCGTTGTCGAATGTCTCTTATCCTTTGTCTTCCTTTGGAAATCTGATCAGGCTTTGTCGATTAAGATTCTTTATTGGCTTTCTTCTTAGTACTTTTAACATTCACAACACAAACAAACTTGTTAGAATTCAATGGCGATTGAGATGAAATTCTAGGGTGGATTACATCACCATCGAATTCCATGGTTAATGAACCATTGAATACATCAATCTTAGTATTAGAAGTTCTTAGGAAAGGTCTTCCTAATAAAAGAGGACATTGATCTTTCGAATGTTCCATCTCCATAACAAAGATGTCAATAGGAAAAATCAAGTGTTCAACTTTAATTAAGACATTCTCTAGAACTCCTTTGGGATGAACCAAAGATCCATTAGCTAACTGCAGAATCACATCAGTATTTTTCAAAGGACCAAGATTTAGAGATTGATAAAAAGAATAAGGCATCACGCTTAAAGATGCTCTTAAATCTAGCATAGCATTCTCTATAACACTTCTTCCAATAGAACAAGTAATGGAAAACGTACCTGGATCCTTGCACTTAGGAGGTAAACTCTTTTGAAGCACATCAGAGACATTAACTCTAGCACTTACCTTACCTTGTAACCTTTTTTTGTTGGTACAAAGTTGCTTAAGTAACTTTGCATAATTTGGAATTTGTTGAATAGCATCAAGAAGTGGGATGTTGACCTTACCTTTTCGAAGTATCTCCAAAATATCTTGATCATCATCTTCTTTCTTAGACTTCTTCATCTTGATGGAAAAGGTATATTTTCCTTCAGATCCTTAGGCTTGGCAGCGACGGTGTCTCCATCTTTTCCTATGGTGTGCACCCCACCTTTTCCGTTGGGTTCATCTTTAATCTTGATTTTTTTGTCAGGCACTTGCAATTCTTCTTTGGTGTAGCACGGCTCTCCTTCATCTGGTGCGGCATGGGTTGGATAGGGGTTTTCCAACTTTTTTCCACTCCTTAAAGTAATTGCACTTACATTCTCCTTAGGAGGTACCTTTGGTTGCGATGGTATCCTTTGTTGACCTTGTGTCTTGAGTTCACTCATGTCACTAGCCAACTGACTGATTTGTTTCCTCATCATCCCCATAGCTTCCTTCATCAATTGTATCTCGGCAGCTTGTGAAGATTGTTGAAAATTAGGCCTTTGATAATTCATTTGCCTTCCTTGACCTTGGTTCCCATACTGTTGACTTGGTTGCTCAGCTCTCCAATAAGGTTCAGGCTTCCTTGGATATGCTCCTTGCATTCCCACAACATTGACTTCTTGCGCGGTGTGTTCCAAAGAAGGGCACTTATCAGTGTAGTTTCCTTGTTTACAAATACCACAACTCTTAGGAAAATTTGAAAAATTCGCATGGAATAAATCAGTGAGCATAGTGACTTGTTGATTTGTTTCTTGAAGTTGTTGCTCTAGTAAGGTGGAATGGGTAGAGACCTCATTGATTCTTCTTGTATTGCCTTCTCTTTAATAGTCTTCTCGATATCCAAATTGTTGAGTGTTGGCAGCCATGTTCTCCACTAAAGTCCAAGCATCGGTAGGAGTTTTGTCTATGAAAGCTCCTCCACTTGTAGAATCTATGGAAGATCTGTCAAACGGTAGTAATCCTTCGTAGAAGTATTGGATCAGCAACTGTTCAATGATTTGATGATTGGGGCAGCTCGCACATAGTGTCTTGAAACGTTCCCAATATTCATGCATTATCTCTCCATGGCGTTGCTTAATTCCGCAAATCTCCTTCCTTATACTTGATACCTTATGAGCAGGAAAGTACTTTTCCAAGAACAATTTCTTAAGGCTCGTCCAAGATGTGATTGAACCAGTAGGTAAGAGGTACAACCAATCTTTTGCACGATCCACAAGAGTGAACGGAAAAGTTCTTAACTTGAATTGGTCTTCAGTGATTCCTTGAATACTTGTTGACGCACAGGCAATCTGGAAATCTGCCAGATATTGGTGAGGACCTTCTCCAGGCAGACCATGAAATTTGGGTAAAATCTGAAAAAATCCAGATTTGATTTCAAAATTTCCAGTCGTATTTGGGTATCGAATTGCTAAGCGTTGTGCATTGACGTTTGGTGCAGAAAGCTCTCTCAGGGTTTTAGGCTCGTTGTCATTTCCCTTGTCTTGTGACGATGTTGAAGGAGCAGATCTAGGAGAATTAGATTGAGAACTTGAATTGGATGAATCATCTTCTTGTTGTCGATTTGATTTCTCCTTCCTTAGCGAAAATAGTGTTCTTTCTGGCTCTTATTTGTAGTATAGGGCAAGAAAAACACATATGCACCAAAAAGCCACATCAGTAAATAACCCACCAATCAGAGACATGCACACATGCTTTTTCTTACACCATTGGATAGAGAGAAGGCCATCCCCGGACCTTTGATCAACAGAACACCATACTAATATAAAACCCCCCACCTTCCACAGTAAGAGACACGGATCCCAAGAGATAAACCCTTGTTTTTCCATTCTTTTCAACACACAGTAAAGCCCTAGTATCCTGTTCCTAGTGATCGGTCGTCAGCAATCATAAAAATAATCCCCAATAAATCCTAACTAGGTCAATAGAGCAAGCAGGGGTCGATCCCACAGAGAAGGTGAGTAGACCTTATTCGAAGATACAATCCTTAAAAATCTCTCAAAAGCCTTGCGTAAAAATAGGGGATTAAAAATAACAATTAAAAAGAAAGCAATTAAACTAGAAAATAAAGCAAAGTAAATTAAATCTAGATCTATGGCAATTAAGAAAGAAAACAATAATTAAAAGGCATACTTCTTCTCCAATGGTAGAAAACAATCAAATTAATTATGGATCCTCGATTTAAAAGATGAATTCAATATTAAATCCTTGATGATAACTGACCTAGGGAAAACACTAACATGCTATTTAGATAAGATTACCCGTTAAGGCTTAAATTACCCCTTTTATCGCTTAACAAATCAATTACCCTTTAAGGCTTAAAGATTTGCCAAGAAACAAAGCATTAAGATCAACTATTTAATTAGTTCTTTCACACATGCTTAACAAGTAAGACCATACAACAATCAGATAAATCTGATCACTGGCATGCAAAACCCATTGAAGCGACGTTAATCGTCATCAATTCGCTACCAAACAATCAGACTCATGCGTTAACAATCTCTCCTGGTTTAGCAATAGATCTCTCAAATTCTCTTTATCGGCCGCATAAATCAATAAAAATCAAGATCATGTAATAAAACAGAGTTTAACATGCTATCTATCAAAAATAAAATACCAAATTATAAGCATAGAAATCTCACCATATTAATTGATTGAATTCACCAAAGGATAAGAAGTATTAAGAATTTAACTACTCATGGATTTAGGAAAATCCATGAGAGGCTTAAGAAAACTTACAAGACCTTGGAGGGGGCGAAATCTCCTCTTGAATAACCTAGGTATGTCGCACCCCTCTATGGCTAGAGAGGGTGGCGGCACCCTTGCCTAAAAACTAGATGAAAATAAATCTAGAGAGAATTATGTGAAAGTATTGTGGGTATGTGATTTGTGTTACATAGGGTGGCTATTTATAGTGGAAATAACCCTAGGAATTCCAATTCTAAGTAGGAAAGGAGTCTAGGACGGTGTTTATACCTCAATTTACAATTGAGGGTAAATTGGTCTTCACATGATTTATATCAAGATGAGTGGTCAAGATTTGATTACAAATCCTGAAGAAACTTATTTTTTGCACCACCCTAGTTCTAAATTGAATTAGGAAATTCTTGTAATTAATTAATTAGGGCCGAAATTATTAATAAATAATAATAATTTCGAAATTATTATTATTATTTCCATATATGCCGCCCAAAAATAGGAGAGTGGCAAAGAAAGTCAATCGGAAGCAGTTTTCTTTGATATTGCTGCCTGCTAGGGAGGCAAACAAGTAAAAAAGGAAAAATTGCTTTTCATCTGCCCATGAGATGAAAAATACCTCATAGACTCACATAGCAAGGCCCAAGTCGTCTCCCATGTAGAGGAGAGGCCGCCCTCTGCCCTACAGAGAGATATTTTTCTCTTCCTACAGGAAGAAGGCAGAGAGCTAAAGTTTGTCAGCAAGAGAAACATCTACCTACGTGTCAGCAAGTTTGCCTAGCCTTGTTCCCCTCCCCGGGAGGCGAAACTGCAACTTGTATTTTGTTCAATTAAGGACAAAATAGTAAAATTGATCAATTGAAGAGGCTAGAGGCTGCGATTTCTACCAAGGAGCATACCATGATGATCCTTGAGCTATGTAGATCATCTTGGTAAAATTTCATCCTATTCTGACATCGGAGAAAAAACTTATGCCCAGTTTTCAGTTAAGGACATTTTGGGGAGTGAAACCAGGTTCACCATGGTTGAGAGCTCGAAATCACTTGAAATTTTTTCCATAGTCTTATGGAGATAATCTAAGTCTACTGGTGAAATTTTGGCTTATTCCGAGATCGTTTGCAACTTTTGCATTCTTTTCAATTAAGGACATGTGGCTTTCTCACCCCGGTTTAAGCCATTTTCTTAATTAATTATTATTTTCATGATTTGAAGAGCTAAATATGGCTACGTATGAGTAATTTTGTGGCCTTGGTGTTCAAAGTCCAAATCATGATGTGAATTGGCCACTACTTAGTCAAAATAGCTGAATTCGGCACAAAAGAAGCAACGAAGGCTTGCTGCAGTGTGATAGGAAGAAGGAAGAATTATCATCAACTACCCAGGAGTAAGATTTCCATCTCCCATCCAAGCAGTGTGGTGCCCTGACATCTATTTTCCCCTCTCCCTAGTAGTTGGAAGCAATTAGAAGGAGAAAGAAGCTTCACTGCACCTCCCTAGAAGCTGTCATCTGCATAGGAGGAGGATTTTGCCTTTCTCAGCAAGGCAAGCCCATTAATGCCAAAGCCCATACCGCCCCCTATATAAAGGGAGGCCATTCTCAAGTTTTAGGCAGATATCACTCATCTCAAATTCAGCTTCTGAAGCTACAAACTTGCTCCGTGCTTATTTTCTCTCTGGCTTTGCGCCATTTTCCTCTTGTTCATCACGAGTTCTTACTCGTTCTTCATATTTTTCTTGCTTAGATCTTGTCTCAGGACATTCAAACACTCTTTTAGTGTTTTTCTCTTGTTTTAATCTTGTCTCCGGACACAAAAACACTGTATTCGTGTTTCTCTTTCAGAAATAACAAATCAAATTGTTATTTTCTTTTCAAATTCAATTGCAATCAAACATAATCTCCCAGATCTGATCCAGTTAGAGGAAGGCCCAGTTATGAAGAACAATTGTTTGTGGATCCAATGATTTAAATGCTCCGGTGTGACTTTGATCCAATCCCCACAATCGCTCTGATCTTTTAATCTGCTGCTCCGTGCTCCAGATCCAGTTTTTACACCCTCTTTGTCAATTTCAGCAAATTGTCTGGCACGCCCTTACGCTGTCATAAAGAATTCTGCACGAAAACTCTAGCAAGAGATTTTTGGCGCAACATCTCTTTTTGGCACGCCCAGTGGGACACAACAAACAGTTTGTCTTCCCTCTCTTGCGCCCTCCCCTCCCTCTATTTCTCTGCATAGCCGGCGATCCCCGGCTCTCTGTCTCCTAGTCTCTCAGCAAGGTGTCCGCCTCACTCAAAGGTCCACACCAACTCACTTCCCTTGACACTTGAGGCAGGATAGGATAGCAGATCTCTCCTCCTCCAACGCCTCCTGGGTATAATTTCTTTACTTTTTTTCGTTTATTTACTTTAAGTTTTTTTTTTTACACACAACACAGGTATGCCACCTAAGAATGGAGATAAGAGGCCTTAAGACTCCTCAAGCCAAAGCCCACATGGCTCTACTGGCAAGGAGGAAGAGGACTCTCATCCTAAGCAGACGGATGCTAACATGTGGCGAGCTCTCGAATCTATTGCTCAATCTCTTAAAAGGTTAAACACCTCTCAAGATCTCATAGTGCAACTGTTGACCCAACAAAGAGCCGACTCCCAAGAAAACATCCAACAACTCATCAACAAGATAGAAGTTGGACTCGGGGGGCAAAACCAACAGCTGCCAGGCGCCCTACCTGCGCCACCTCCTCAGCAGGTGATCAACAATGAGGTGAACAACCAACAAGTTCCACCTCCACCTATGGCACCACCTCACCATAATGGTGCCAATCAGTTGAGATTTCCACCCCAAGTGGATGTTGCTGGTAATAACAACTTACCGCCTCTTAGGGAGGAAGCAGTAAGGGGTGAGACTGAAGCTGATCTCATCCCTGGACACCAGGAGGCTGCAGATCACGCCCCTAACAACGTGGAAGAGGAAATCAACCCTATTCGTCCTTGTGTTGTGGCCTATGTACCACCTCATGTGAGGAATGTCAATGGCAATGGCGCAAGGAATGACCATCAACGCCATCATGCTCCACGCCAACCACCTCAAGTTGCTGAGGTACAAGGACTAGTCAATCAGAACCACATCAGGGAGATGATTGAAGATATGATTGGCCCGGCCTACAGGAGAGTAGGTAGGCCATCCTTCCAGAAGCCTTATCTTGAGGAGTATGATAGACTCTATCCTCTCCCTCGTGGATATAAAGTCCCTGATTTCACTTGTTTCTGCGGAACTTCAATTGAGCAGACGACTCTAGAGCACATTGCTCGCTTCACTGTGCAGTGTGGAGAAGCTAACTCCGGCTACCACAAGCTTCGCCTGTTTCCTAACTCTGTCACAGGAGCAGCTTTTACTTGGTACATCAACCTACCACCCAACTCAGTGAGAACCTGGGAGGAGATGGAGAGGTTGTTCCATACACAGTTCTATAGAACTGAACCTGAGGTCTCCATGGCTGACTTGTCACGCCTCTATCAAAAGAAAGGGGAGTCAGCTGAGGAGTACTTAGCTCGCTTCAAGGAGCTAAGGAACAGGTGTCGTACACCTCTCCAGGAAGTAGAGTTTGTGTGCCTAGCTCAAAATGGACTTGACATAGAGCTTCGAAAGAAGTTCGAAGGAGTTGACTTCGGAAACTTCTTCGAGATGTCAACCAAGGTGACAAGATATGAGACTCTCCTACGAGAGGAGAATGAAAGAAGTTCATCTTATGGCACTTCCTATCAAGAGCCAAATTTTGAACTTGGAATAGCTGAGGTCAAAGCTGATTGGCCTATTGAGTGTCCATGTCTGATAAAGGCAGGAGTGAGACACCCTCAGACCCAGGAGAGGTTTGCTGCTATGTATCAGAGACAAGCAGAGAAGAAACCTTATGATGGAAGTAAGACTTATTCATTGGACACCTTAAAAACAAATGAAATCTTTGACTTTCTACATAAGTCTGGTATGATCAAGCTACCACCTGGACATGTCCTTCCTTCACCTGATGACATCAAAGGGAGAGAGTACTGCAAGTACCATGACTCCTGGAGGCATCCAACCAACAACTGTGCTGTGTTCAAAGACATAGTACAAGAGAAGATAGAAAGGGGAATACTAAAGTTCCCTGAGCCTCTCAAGAAGGACATGGGAGTCAACAAGGGTCCTTTCCCAACTCCTATAGACATGGTTGCATTTAATCTTCCAAAAGATGGACAGCTAACCAGTGGGGATGCAAAGGAAAAACAGGATTCTCTACACCACATGTCCTTACATGGACATGAGAGTGGCGTAGAAAGCAACAAAGAGGGAAATGCTTCCTTTCTCTTAGGAGATGCCTCTCTCAAAGAGAGACATGCCTCCTACCTCCCAGGAGATGTCACCTCCACGATAACTCCTGATGATCTTGCTAACGCCTTAGAAGAGGTGATGAACAAGATGGAAGCTAGAATCCAAGAGATGATCCAGGAACAAATAACCAAGAATGAGAATGGCTTCAAGCAAGTGCAAGAAGCCATCTCTGCAATAGAAACATCACTCGGGGGGCAAATATAGCAGCAAGTGCCGCCACCCTTGGTCACACTACCTCAGTTACATCCACATCAAGTTGTCATACTCCATCCACACCAAGTGGCCACCTAAGTCTCACCTCTTGTAGAAGAAGTTGTTAACAAGGTGATGGCTAACTTTCGAAAGAATGGTTACTTGTTTACAAAAGGAAAGGCAAAAGGTGTGACCATGGTGCAAAAACCCTTGGATTATCAACTTGCTCAGTCGTTAACTCCAAGGTCAGTGGCATGGAAACACAAGGCTCCTAGAAGAAAGTTGGAGTTTTCTCCACCTAGGGCAAAGAAACAGGTGGTGCCATCCATTCTAAAGGTGACGCCACCCACCTACTCACCTGCTCCATCTTCATCTAGAAGGGTGCAATTAAAACAAACTCCAATTTCTCATGCACAACCAAAGACGGTCCAGTCAACTTCAAGGGTTCAAAGTGGTGTTTGGCAAAGGGTTGAACATCCAAAAATCTTTAGCCAACCTACTTAGCAAAATAAGAAGACTTGGAGAAGGCGAGAACTCCGTAAAAGAGCCAAAGCGAGAAAAGAAGTGGAGATAAACATGAACTCCACTGTTGACTCCACCACTTCCGATATGGATGATGGTGATGATAAGTCTACTCCAATCAAAGTAGATGTTGGCGTCACTACTTCATCTTGTGATGATGCCACATCTACTAGTGAGACCACCCATATTACTGATTCTATTGATGAAGACATGAGTATGGGAAGTGGTAAAGATGATAGCACAAGTCAACTGCCTCATGAAGATGACGAACACTTGGGGGCAGTGAATATGGCGCCAAAACCATTGAGGATAGAACTGGTAGATGGGCGGGTCGGGTTGGATTTGGGTTCGGTTGTTTGGGTTGGGTCAGTTTCGGGTTAAGAAAATTTCGGGTCATACGGGTTCGGTTAATTTTCGGTTTCGGGTTGGGTTGAGTTCGGGTCGCTCAAATATCGGGTCATTTGGGTTCGGGTCAATTCTGGGTTGGGTCATTTTCGGTTTCGGGTCGTACGGTTCGGATAATTTCGGGTTTGAACCTCGGGTTTTCGGGTTCGGGTCGTTACAGTTCATTTTTTCGGGTTGAATAGTCGGGTCATTTCGGGTTTCAAATTTGATTCGAGTTATTCAAGTTTGCGTTTCTCGAAGTTTAAATAAAATTTTTATTTCTATTCTTATAATCTGGGATTAATAAAAATTCTTTTCCAATTGTAGTTATAACATTTTTTTTAAAATAGTTATATGAAATTCATTATTTTGATTTAAGAAGGCCGATATTTTCTATAACAATATTTTATTTTATATTAGTCTTTCAATTAACTCTTTTTTGTGGCATTTGTTCAATAACTTTATATTAAATTTTTACTATAGAAAAGACAATTAGTCTTTCCATATCGATTCATTAAATTTGACATTAATTATACAACTTATTTAAGGTTTAACTTTTAAGTTCTATACTTTCATGGTTTAAAAGTTCAATTTAAGGACCAAAGTAAAATACATTAATATAACTGATAATTCAAATCTTAGAGATTTAAGTCTTAATTAATCGGTACAAATATATATAGTATATATATTTAGGCCATGTCTCTGATTTATACTATATATATATATATATATATATTATATAATAGACTTTCAAATCTGGTTTTTTATTTTAGGCCATGTCTCTTTTGTTCATGTCTTTAGGGAGGGAAACTTTTAGACTGATTCCTTGGCCAAGCTTGGTGTCTCTAGAACATCAAACTTGATTGATTTATTGTAATCTCTTATCTTATTATTAATAATATTTATTACTTTAAAAAAACAAATATATATTTATAGTATACATATATTATATAAGAATCAAAATTGAACAATAACTTGATCCAATGATCCTTGACTAATATATAAATTAAATATTTAAACTAAATTAATCGCAACATTTAAATTTTAAATTAACATAAATTAAATATGTAATGCATATGTTTTAACACTAATTTAAACTAATTAATGAAAATTAATTGTAAATTATTTCAAATTAAAAATAATTAAAAATTAAATTAAACAAATTATGAAAATGCAAGCTTTTAAATTAAACAAATTAAAATCTGTTAGACCCTAATTTGAACAAATGTGAGACTTTGGGGATTGCATTGCATCACACACTGAGGACTACTCTGCACAACAACACAATATAATTTAATCCATTTTATTTATGTTATAACTTATAATGTGTTTTATTTACCTCTTCAAATTTATATAACATATAACTTATAAATATATATACTACATATTATTTGAAACACCCAATGAAATTACTAAAGGCCCCTTTTGAGGATCGATGAGGAGATTTGGTTTGAACTTTTTTGTCCTTTTATGTCTTTTCTCACTTGGTTAATTACTAAGAAGGACCTCAATTAGTTTCTTACAATTTCTCTCCCCCTGCCCTATTTTGGTAATTGACTATTTTAGTAATAAATAGTGTCATTAATAGTTCCTTGATTAGTTTCTTAAACTTTCTTTCCCCTACACTATGTCTATTTTCGTAATAAATAGTATCATTAATATGTAATTTTATCAACTATTCTCACCAACAATTTCTTGGCTCTTTGTTTCTTGACATTGATTGACAAAACTAATGTTTATGAGGGTCGCAATAAAAAAATTTCTAAAAAACTTAATTCAAAGACGCCCGACGCGTTAGCGCGGGCTGACCAACTTGTATTGTATTAAT
>AWUE01023238.1:0-19990 GCA_001974825.2 Corchorus olitorius
ACTTGTTTGATTTGTTGTTTACTTTCTCATTGAGGACAATGTTGAGTTTAAGTGTGGGGGGAGGAAATAGGTGAATGGCTTAATCATAAAAAAAAAAAAGAAAAAAAAATATTGTTTAATTTTTGTTCTACTATACATGTTTGTGGGTGTCGTCCTAGTTAAGAAAACCCTCAGGCGACATGACACCTCCTAAGTACCCCTATCAGTCTTAGGTTGAAATGGCTTGCGTCACGAGCTAAGTGCCGCCGTACACCTACGAAAGTGGAATAATTTTTGCATGTTTAGTTTTAGTGTTAACTTTAGGTTTAGTTTTTAGATTTGGTTAGGTAGTTTCTTATCTCGAAAATTTGAGCAAAATTTTGAATTTTAATTGTTATACACATGTTAAGTGATTGATTTGATTATGGAAGATTGATGCTTAGAGTATTAAGAATGCTTTAATCTTTGATTAAGTTTTAGCATGTATTTGATTTCTTAGAATTAAGTATAATTTGAGATTGTGATATAAACTTATTTATCCAATGCTTTCATAACTTATTACTTCTAGAACTTGTGTTGAATCTTGTTTACACTTATAGAAGTATGTCATGGATATGTCAAGAAATAAGTGTGGGGGTATCAAGGGTAGCTAAATCTTTAAAAAGAAGTGTTTTCATGAAAGAGGAGAAGAGGTACTTCTGATCTTTCCATAGTTGTCACTCTTTGAAAAAAAATTAATTAATTAATTAATTAATAAAAAGAAAAGGTTAGTAACCTTAGAAGAGGATTAGAGGCATGGAATGCGGAAGTATTGTCCCTCTGAAAAAATGAGTGTTAGTAACCTCAAAAGAATAAAAAAAAAGGGAGTTAGTAACCCCTAAGTCATGAACACTTCTAAGGTTAGTAACCTTGGTTCTTAAAAATAAGCCACCTTTCTAACCCATTTTATATCTTGATGAGTATCCATGATATTACTTTTCTGTGGAACATAGATGCATACACAAGCTTATGGTAAGTGATAGTTATGTAAAGAGAAAAGATGATAAGTGAGTTGAATTTCTTTTATTATGCTTACTTAAGATTGATGATGCTTGTTATCTCTTGGTTTTTAGAATTGAGTATTCTCATTATTCTATGATATCTTGATTTCATGATTAGGTTGTCTCTTGATATGTGTGTGCAATTGAAATTGTTTTGACCTTTCTTTTGAGCGAAGTACACTAGTTTGCTAGGGACTAGCAAAGCTTAAGTGTGGGGGAAATATGATCAGACCAAAATGATGCATGTTTTTATGGTCATTTTCCTATGCTTTTGAATGTATTTGTGTTAGATTTTACCCTATAATGCTTACATTTGTGATTGTAGGTGTTGAAGAGGTAGAATATGCAAATATATTAATTTAGGCACTTTTTGGAGCTATTTTGGTTGATTTTTAACACAAAGGTTTTTCATGGATTTTCTTGGAAGAAATTGGAGATCTCGTGTTCGTGAATGAAGAATCTATGGAGTCAAATTTTATGCCAAATTGAAGTCATAAAGTTGAAAGCTACAAAGTTCCAAAGCAAAGGAGTAAGAAGAATTCAAGTTGCAAGGAGACATGTCGAGCCATTAGGAGACATGGGTGATCAGGCTTAAGACCTGGGTGCTCAGGCCAACCAGGTGGGCGCCCAGCGCGAGACGGGGCCTTTGTCAGCGCGCGCCATTAGCCACTTGTGGGTGTCTTCATGCTGAAGCTTCTTCCTTTCTTTCCAGATTTGGAGTCAGTTTGGGAAAACAGCCATAACTTTTGATCCAGAACTCCAAATGAGGCGTATGAATATGCGTTGGAAAGCTAAGTCCGAGAGCTACAACTTTCGTGTTTTGGTCGAGACCCAGTTTTGCCGTTATCGTGGACGAAAATGCCCCTGAAGTTTCTGCAGACGTGCTGGACCTAGAAAAGCCCATGAATTCAAGCCCAAATTGATATGATTAACCTAATTTCGGTATTTGGAGATAGCCCAGACCTTGAGGACGAAATTCCACTCAATTAGAGAGGGTTTAATGAGCTTAAAAGTCTATTTTGTCCTAGGTTAAGTTTGCCCTAAGTCTCTAGTATAAATAGACATCTTTTCTCTCTAGAAAGGGGGGTTGGACGAATTTGGAGAGCAAGGAGAGCCGCCGGCCAGCTTCTAGGTTTTTCTATTCCTTTTTCTTTTGATGGCTACTCAATTCATGAGTAGCTAATCTTTTATTTCTCCAATGTAGGATCTTATTGATCTCTTGACTTATTATAATTTATGGGGAGACTTTTGTTCTTTATAATTTGATTTTCTATTTGAATATGTTTCTTATCCCTATACTTCATCTTATGTGTTCATATTTTGATTGATTTGGAGGCCTACTTATCTTGAGATTTATGAATGCTATTGTTAGATTCAAGTTGGCTTGAGTCAAGCTAATATTGGTCCAAGTAACAATTGTTAATTCTAGGAGTCCTAGGTTCAATGGGATTATCAAACCTTGTTGAAATCTATAGGCCGAGATGGTAATAGATGTAGATGAGTTTGGTATTGATTTATCATGCATGCGGAAAAATAGACCTTAATGCTTGCTCTATGATTCTTCCCAGGGGGATGCTTGATTAGAAACAATAGAAATTGGTTTTTGCGAGATGCGGATTGATTTTATTAGCATGTTGGAGGGTTGAGTATTCCTCTCCTATACCAATTATTCAAGTAGAGTTGTTTAAGATATTAGGGAGATTATTTTATTCTAAGGAAAGTTGAAGCCTACGTCTTAGGATATATACTACTTTGGAGTAATTTATGATGCTTAATTGATTGGCAATTAATATCAAATTCATGATTTGTGTCAATGATCCATATCAATCTAGTCAAGAGTGAAATTAATTCTATATTGGAGACTTGTCTTATATAGTTTGTTACTTAATTTATTTTGCTTCTAGTTTGTTTTGTTAGTATTAATTTAGACTACTTGATCTCAACTTTCAAACTTCTTATTTTGAACACAATAAATTAGTAAGGAAATTATCTTCTCTCTCAGTGGATTCGACCCTTACTTACCCTAGCTATTTAGTTAAGTTTTGTGGGGATTTATCTTGTGATTGCTCAACGACTCGATCAATAGCCACCTTAGGTCTAGGTTTTTAATGTATGTAGATCTAGAGATTGTATTTTGAAGAATTGTTGAAGATTTGGAGGAAAAAAGCCTTGGAGCCGCCGCCCCCTCTTCTTCCCATCCATAAGATAAGTTTTTCTTCTTATTCTTGGATGCTCACTCAATTCATGAGTGAGTAATCCTTTTCTTTTCTCCAATGTAGAATTTAATTGATTTCTTGACTTATATCATGGTGAGATTTTATGCTTTTATATGAAAATTGTTAGGGTATTTCTGAATTCTCTGTTTTAATTCTATGTTGCTTGTTTTGATGGATTGGAGTCGACACTATCTTGATAAATTAAGTCAACATTAGCTAAATTGAGTCTAGAACTAATACTTCAGATTTAATTGTTTGTAGCAATTGGAGGAGAACTAATACTTACTTCCAAGAGATTTAGGAATCAATGGGTAAATTATTGCTTGTTGTGCTTGTTCATAAATTACTAGTTCTTAATGCTTTGTTCTTAACAAACCTCTAAGTCCTAATAAGGAAATTGGTTGTTATGAATAAAAGGGATAAATTAAGCTGGAAAAGAGACCTTTTTATCTAATTTGGTAATTTCAGATTTAATTCCAAACAAGCTATCCAATGTTTTCATAATTTTTAGATATCAATGATCCATGTTATTTTTGTCAAGAGGGATTTTAATTCTATGTTGGAGGGTTTTCTTAATTATTTTCTCAATTTATTCACTGCTTTCTGATTAATTGTTTTCTTTAATTTTCTTTATTGCTTTCTTAGTTAATTTTAATTGTTAGTTTGCTTTGATTTAACTCTACTATAAAAATTCTCTCTTATTTAATTGTTTTAAGAAAAAGATTAATTGCCTATCTCTCTGTGGGATCGACCCCTACTTGCCCTAGCTATCTTTAGTTAGTAATTGTTGGGATTTTTATTTTTGTGATTGCTGACGACCGATCAACAAAATACAATCAACACAAATCAATCAATTCAATCAATTAGAAAACCCTAGTACCACTTAGATCCAATTTAGTACCACTTGTCTCCAATAGAGTTTAAACCTAAAATTCTTCAAATTAAATCTCAATTCACAGAAAAAGCAACCCAAGAATCTCAAACAAACAATCAATTAGGGTTAATTGCAACCAACTGAATCAATTGCACAAAAGAAACCCTAATCCCCAAATTCCCAAAACTAAACCTAGATAAGAACCCTAGATCCAAAATTGTGGCAAACACCACATTTTTTTTATTTTTTTCAGTATTTTTCCCAGAAAGATCACACTAAAAAAAGTCTAGCTTTGAAATTTCAAAGCCTTCCGAGCTCAAACAAAGCCAGAACAAATTTCACAAGATTTTGGTCGATTTTTTTTTTAATTTTTTTGATATTTTTCGATTAAACTACAAGGTATGAGGACTCCAAATCTGAAATTTCAAGTTGAATGGAGTTAAGGTGAAACCATAATGAATTTTTGAATTTTCAGAATTTTTGGAAAAATGAAGATGAGATTTGCAATGGATGAGTTTTGATGGATGAAACTTAATGATAGATAAATAGAAGGATATATTTACCGATTGAAGATGACAACCTATGCTCTGATTACCAATTGATACGAATCTAGTGGTTTTAAGATTCAAATATATCCTTGTAACCCGCCAAGAATTAACTTGAACAACTTCAACTTCTAGATGTGTATGTTGATGATCTTCACCTAAGCAATCTTCTTCTTTCGTCGGCCTTAGACCTTCAATTTGACCTGCAATTGAACACCTAAGATCACAAGATTCACAAACAATCAAGTTATCACAACTTAATTATTTGCCAGGACTCTACAAGATTGAAGAACCCTAAGTTTTGCTCAAACTAGAACAATGAAGCTAAGATAATCAATTTGGGTGAAAACCTCAATTTTATTAATCAACTCAACTTATGTTTACAAGAGATATTGGACCCCTTATATAGTAGTAGGAGGGTGCGACACAATACCTAAATCTTAGCGTGCAAAAACGCCGCTAAATGGTGGCATTTCCGTACAGAAACGCCGCTATTTAGTGGCGTTTCCATACAGAAACGCCGCTATTTAGTGGCCTTTCCGTATAGATTTAGTGGCGTTTCCGTACAAAAACGCCGCTATTTTGGCTTCTTTATTTAAAAAAAATGTTGCTGTTTTAATTGATATTATTCAAATCATTTAAATTGAATATATATATATATATATAGAATATATATATAAACATTGTATTACATTTAAGTAGTATAATAAGATATCCAAATACACGATGTAATCAGGAAGTTGATTCATGTTACATGGTATATTTTTCTACAATTATACAACATGGAAAATGACTAAATTATACAATTATCAAAGTATTAGCAGACACATCAAGAGAATGAACCAAAAAAAAACATCTTGATTTAAAGCTAAATCAAAAAAGTATGAAGCTACTTCAGCATGTAGAAATGGATGAATTCGATTAGAATTCTCATTGGAACAAAAATTGGACTAGGACCCACCATTGTCAGTTTCCCTTGTTGTCTCCCTCTCCGGGTATGTCTCCATGAAAGGATAGACATAGCTAATGCATCTGAAGAAATGTAGACTAACACAATATCTGCACACATATGTTGTTTGAATCATCTTTGTGTGCAACTCTAGCATCTTCAAGCTTCTCCATGCTTCCTTGCACTCCATGCTCATCCTCTCCATGACCTCCATAGCCCTCTTGATGTCCTTGATAAGCCCTTGGTGCATCATCCCCTCTCCCTTGAAAAGGATTTGTCCTCAAATGTGCATCACTATCAAACAAGGATAAGTCTGAAACATTAAAAGTAGCACTTACATTGCCATATTCACTAGGAAGATCTAGCTTGTATGCACTGTTGTTGATCCTCTCCAAGACTTGGAATGGATAAGAGCTTAGACTTTCTCTTTTCAGGGAACCTTTCCTTCCTTAGATACAACCAAACCCAATCTCCAGGTTCAAAGATGATTTCTTTGCGCCCCTTGTTAGCATTCTTCATGTAATGTTGCGTTTTCTTCTCAATTTGAGCTCTAACCTTAGCATGAAGATCCCTAACGTATTCGGCATTGCTTTGCCCATCCATGTCAACATGCACACTCAAAGGTAAACGCAACAAATCCACTAGGGTTAAAGGATTAAAGCCATACACACATTCAAAAGGTGAAAATCCAGTAGTACTATGTATGCTTCTATTGTATGCAAATTCAACATGAGGCAGACAATCCTCCCAAGTTCTTAAGTTCTTTTTAATCAATGCCCTAAGTAAGGTCGACAAAGTCCTATTAACTACTTCAGTTTGACAATCAGTTTGAGGATGACAAGTAGTTGAAAATAACAACTTAGTACCTAACTTAGCCCACAAAGTTCTCCAACTTTGAGTTAAGAACTTAGCATCTCTATCACTCACAATCGTCCTAGGCATTCCATGTAGTCTAACAATCTCCTTAAAGAACAAATTAGCTACATTAATGGCATCATCAGTTTTAGTGCATGCAATGTGTAGACACCCTTTTTTTGTCTTGTATCCTTTAGTTCAAATCAATTTACTTCTCATTTTGGTCATTTTGCGTGTCCAGGGGCATTTTGGTCATTTGCACGACTAGGGGCATTTTAGTCATTTCAAGTACATTTTAATTTAGGATTAGCTAATTAAAAAATAATAAAAATCTTAAAGTGGGCACCTTGACAGTTTAGTGCATCTTAAGGTTTAGCTTCATTTAGTAAGTGTTACCTCTTAGTTTTTAAGACAATTTCATTTAGTAAAAGTTATCATTCGTAAAGAAAAGAAAAATGGACCCATCAGATCCAAAAATCCCCATTTTTTTACCCACTCCATTTCTTCTTTTTTTTTCTCTTTTAAGAGAGTCTTCTTATTCTTATCATCATTGTTTCTGATTCATTTCTAAAGCTGTTTAAAAAAGATACCCACGATAGTTTTTTCTGCTTACTTTGAAGAAAACCAAATCAATGAGCTCAGGAAAGTTGTTTTATTTTTTTTTAAGATTGCTTTTGTCATGGGACAAAGGTTGCGCTGTCTAAATATATTTGTGCTCCAACTTTTATGGCAATGCTAGGATTGCAAGTAGACATGCGGCCAAAAAGTCAGATCCTAGGACGTTATAGTGTCGGGGACCTTAACTTGGATGCTAATGAGACTGTACGGCCTGAAGATAATGTTGATGGATTCTTAAGGAATAGACAGTACTGTAATGGTACTTTGCCAGTGTCTTCAGAGTTTAACATCCTTCCCTACAAGGATAGACTTAAGCAGACAATGCTCAAACATGAAGCAGAATTTAGGGATCAGATTCAAGAACTCCATTGGCCTTACAGGAGGAATTAATGGATGAAATGGAGTCATATAAACAACATCTCAGTCTGGAGACCTTACAACCAAATTATGTTTTATCTGCAACGTCTTCTAATTATGTAAAAATGCCACAACACCCTTCTACCCTTAATAAATCCCCTTTTTCAAAAGCTAAAAATAACACTTTGCCCCTGCATTCTTATGGTAAAAATAGAGGGCAGACAGTTCATAATCCTTCTCGAATTCCATGCTCTTCAATTGTCCCTGAGCTCCTGGAGACCAATTGCAAAAGGATTGGCAAAAAGATCTTGGATCTTGAACTTCCAGCTGAGGAGTACATTGATAGTGAGGAAGAGGAATTTTCTGCAGTGAAAATGACCCTTCATTTGAGCAACATACTCCTGCAGAATGCACCAAGGATTTCAAGTATGCTATGTCTGTAAACGGTTTGGATCTAAATTCTGCCTTGCCTAGTTTCCCCGCTATTGTGGCTGGCTTAGAAGATTCTTCTCTTATACATGGTGAAAAGAAAGTTCAATTGGCTGTTCTCTTCAAACTGCTGGGATACTAGTATATGATGGAAAATCTTATAAAAGTAGAGACCAGTCGATCCCAAGGGAATTTGTCCTTAAACAAGTTAATACAGAGTGTGTCCATGATGCTGAGTTGGAGAAGGTGGAGACAAGCAACTCCCATGATTACAAAAGGATACTTGGATTTGACATGAAGAACACATTTCCTATTTCAAATGGCCAGTGCTCATCGCATCCCTCCCCAACTAGAAACCGTCAAAATTCTCGTGTAAAAGAAGACATTAAGGACAAAGAAAGAGATAAAATACCTGACATAAACCTGGAATGTGATCATGTGCCTGACAATGAAAAAACAACTGGCTGCAACTGAGTTTGTTGCAAAAAGGGAACCTTGTGAAACATGTCCTACTTACAAAGTGATCATTGACCTGAACCCTCACTCTACTCGAGAGGCCTTTGCTATCATCTAGACAAGAAGATGAAGACCTGTAGGAAGAATTAATTAAGATTGTAGCAGAGACTATAGTTTCTATTTCATCATTCAGGAGGCAAGCATTTTATCAACAATATGCATACTTCCTACCAAAATTCAAAAGAAACGGAGCAAAAGAGAGGGAAAGAATTCTACTTGAGACAGCAAAATACTCGGTGGCCAAGTTAGTGCCCTGCCAAGTCAGCCCCTCAGTCATCAACTCTGCAAGAAGACAAAATTCAAAAATAAGAGAAAAGGGAATGAATTAAGGAAGAGTGAAATCGTTGAAGAGAAAAAGGACAAAATAGCAAAATAGAATCGGTTTTGGTCCTTAGCAAAAGGGAAACTCGTTTTTTATGGAGAAGGTCTCACCTGACAACTCGTCAAAAAGCTTGGCTCTTATCTTCAAGACTCTAGGGTATTGAAATACTTCATTTTCAGAGAGAAGAGGGGGTTTTTTTTTTGGGAGGAGAAAAGTGGGCAAAAATTAGGGTTCGTGGAGGCCTTTGAGCAAAAAAAAAAAGAATGAAAGAAAAAACAAGAGATCAAAAGGGGCCTAGTAGTGAAAAATCGGGACCAATCATCAAAGGATTGGCTTGAAGAATCACTTTGCCTCTTTGTCTCTCGGTTCCTGCAAGTTTTTTTGAAAAGTTCTTCTTTTTTTTATGGGGTTTTAAGAATCGGGTTTGTACACTTCAAATCTAGGCATTGTTCGGGAAAAATGATGAGGGAAGAGTGGGTTTGATTGAGTTGCAGAGAAAGTTGAGCAAAATTTAGGGTTAAGAGAAGCGGGGAGAAGAAGAAGAGGAAGGGAGGAGGTGCAAAAAGAAAGAGAAAGAAAGAATTAGGGTTTTAAGCCATTAACAGCCTAAACGACGTCGTTTTGGGTAAGCATCTTTCAATTCCTTTCAATTTCGTCCATTTATTCTTTAATAATTTCGATTTGGGACTGATGATGCTTGAGTGTTGCAATTTGAGGCATGTTTATGTTGATTTGCTTCAAATTAAGGCTTGATTGTTCTATTTTTATGATAAAGTTGATAAATTTAGCTCATTTTTCACTCTTGAGTAAACTTTCCCCATGTTAAATAAGTAAAAGGCCTAGCTTTTTGTCTTTTAGTTAAAATCTTGAATGTTTTGTTAGATAAATTAGTCTTTGTGTTGAGTGTTAAGTTGAGTTTGGTTTAATTGGCCATGAATTGTTTAAAATTAGGATCTTTAACTTAAAAATTAGATTTTTATTTAATTGGTTGATGTTGTTGGGCATTGCTTGCAATTTAGCTTGGAAAATGCATTGATGGGGTATTTTCGGTATAAAGGTTGTGTCTTTTTGGTTAATTTAAGTGTGTGATGGCAAAGCTTGGATTTTTGTGTTTAAATTGACTTGAAATTGATCTTTTTAATTTAGCTTCATGAATTTTTGATTAAATTGCTTTTGTATTGGAATAAGAGATTTATGTTTGAAAATGCTGGTCTGCTCAAATTGAAAATGGAATTTAATTAAGCGAGCTAATCTTGATTTGGAATTGGCTTTAAGTAAATGTTTTCTTGAATTGAAATTGGCTTGAAGATGATATGTAAGATACTTTGGGCTAATTTCAATTTTAAGGAAATTAAACTTGGAGTTAAGACCTAATTTCTCAAATAGAGATTAAGTTGAAAGGAAATTGAGAAATTTTTGGAATGAGGATTGTCACTTGGTCAATTTAGATCTTTATTTTGCATGGATGTGGTGTGAATTGTGTTATTTTGCTTCCTGAATATCACTAGTAACTATTAGAAGTAGAATTTTACCATATACATGTATCATACATTACCTTGTTATTGAGATGTACTAATACTCGTCTTTTGCTAAGATAAAGGGCCTCCTAGATAAATGTACTCGAGTACGAACTTCTGGGAGCCTCTTTTACACCAATCTTTTCCATACATACCCCCATAATGATGGGAAGGGTTTATGGAATTGATTTTGGGTAGACCTGTATTAATGCATATAATTAAAAGCGATCTTTCATGCATTTTACTTGACATTTATGCGAGTTAGTTAAATAAGAATTGGTAAACAACGATCTTTTACGATGACGGGTGGGTCCCAAGTAAATGTACTCGGGTACGAATTCTTGGTTCCCGCTCCGAGATTGGATTACCCTCGAAATACCCCCATAATGCGTGGGAAGGGTCTCGGGTTAATTTCAAGTATATCGTTGTTTACTAATCAAAAGACTAAAATATTCCAGTTCATGCATCATCTGCATTCTTTTCTCTTCCTTTTAGGAATCAAGTATTACTTAGAAAATACAAAAAAAAAGAGATTTTTTTTCGAAAGCATTTTCAAAGCCGATGTTCTCTTACTCAGTTTTCAAAATGAATTAAAATTGGTAATCAAGAGCTTTTAAGACTTAAACAGAAGTTTTCAAATTCAAATCAAGACTTGGTTTATCAATAAAAGATCGGAAAAAGATTTCCAAAACAATAAGAAAAGAAGATTTTCACATCCTTCTTAGGAGAACTAAAATGGGAATTTTCAAAAAACAAAGTAAAAGATTTTAAAAAACAGAAATAAAAGGTTTTGACACAGCATTTTCAAAATCTCTTCCCGGTAAGGGAGATTCAACAAGAGAACAAATAGTGAAAGAGAATCGGGACAGAATTGATCGACGATGTTCGATCATATTCTTCAAATTCTCGACATTGATTTTAAAAGAGATTTTTTTTTCCTTCATAACCCTTCCCTATAATAATCAAGACCAAGCATTAAAAGCAAACAATTTTCTTTTCGACCCGGGGTGCTAATCCTTACCCGAGCGTAATCAACTCCCGAACCTAGATTTAGGTTACAAGACCGGACCTTAGGTTTAGTGGATCCCATGCCAAGCACCGGACTTCATTAGACTGGTTAGGTCAACTAGGTGACTAGTCGCACCTTAGAAAAAAGATTAGTGGCGACTCCATTTACCAATGTCGTTTCGACAAGGTTCCCCGGACCCGAACGTTTCAACAGCTTGGTGACTCCGTTGGGGACTAGTTAGAGAGTCAGGCCTCACCTAGTCTAAACAAGATCTAGGGTTGATAAAATGGTTGCTTTGTTTTGTTTTGGTGTTTTGGTTTGTTTTGTTTGTTTTGATGTTTTCGTGTTTTGGTTTGTTTTGTTTGTTTTGATGTTTTGGTGTTTTGGTTTGTTTTGTTTGTTTTGAGGTCTGCCAGGTTTAGTTTTAAGGTAATGGTAGGTTGTTCCTTCACACACTTCACTTAGACTGCATTTTGCATTTACATGTTACCACCTTGATTAGATTTTGGGATAATAAGCAGGCCTTCGTGGGACCAACTAGGTCCCCGTGCAAGTTGTGCAAAAAACCTCCACCCAATGAGACTTTGCCGGGTCGAAATTGGGAACCTCTTAGGCGTGCGGACCAACCCAGCATATAAGTTGGTACACAAAAGGAACATTACGAACCTTTACCCTCTTGTTTTGGGAAATACAGACCGTAGAAAAAGTAGCTTCCCTTTACTCTCAGTAAATAGACCACCCGCCCCAGAAGGACATTTGTGTCCGAATTTTATGGAAAAACTTTTTACAAGAAAGGGGCATCATTTCTTTTCAAATCTGACATTGTTATTTACTTTATAAGCTTACCTTCGTTTACTAACTTGTGCTCTTTTGTGTTTCCCTTTTTTCTATTTCGTTCCATGCATTCATTGCATTAGGTGGTCACATAATGGCAAAAACCAAGAAAAAGGGTGAACCAAAGAGGGTGGGACCCACATCTCATCCGGCGGAAGGAAGCACGAGTGCGGCAATGCCTATTGGGAATTTTCCGAGAAATGAGACAGAGCAGCAAAGGGATGGAGTGGTAATATCTTTGGATTATGGCATTGAGTTCCCGCCTATGACCCGTTTTGATACTAGTCAGAGCACCCTGGATAAGTTAAAGAGTTTGTGGGTGTCGTAACGTGCGGGTCCGGGAACCCTATCGCTCCGACTGAAACAACAGGAGTCGCCACTAACCAATTTCTAGGTGTGATTGGTCACCTATTTACCATTAAAACCTAGTTAGGTCTCACGCTTGGCAAAAACCTGACTAAGCCTACTGATCTGATCTTCTAACCTAAGTCTGGGTTCGGGAGTCCATTACGTTCAGGGAAGGATGAGCACCCCTGAGACGCCCATCAAACGACGGTACCATTAATCTAACCAGATTCTATGTGGATCAAAATGAAATTGGTTGATTTTATCCTAATCTTGCCTAATAAGAAAATTATTAAAATAAATAATTAAGTACTAAATTAATAACTCTAATAAAAAAAATCTTTTTGTTGGCCTTTTTTATGTCTTTTCTCTAATTAATGCATGTATGCAAATGATGAATGCAAAATCAAAATTATTAGACCAATTCACATAGTCTTGGGTTATTGAAAGCTCTTTTCGAGACATATGCACAGAACTCCGAAGCATCCCGAAAGAAACATTCTCATCCTCAGAGACATTCAGCGAGTCCCGAAAATTCAATCACTCACTGAAAGCCCTTCTTCGGAAGGCTACATTTATTGATTTTAGTGGCAAGGCAATTAATAAACAACATATAAATTAAATTGCATAATTAAATATGAATGCATATGACCTAATCCTAATTTGGATCTAATTAAAACTATTAAGAATTAAAATAATCCCTAAATTAAATAAAGAATTAAAACCCTATATTAATCAAATCATACCCCACGTGCATATACATTATTATTATATTTTAACAATCTCAATTTCATTAAAAGAAATACGTTGAAAAAGTATGAACCATATTATTGTTAAATACAACAAACAGAAACTTAATTCAAAATAACTAAAAAAGGATTCGATTGATGAAGACAGGAAAAATATGAACAGATTGTTGCATTAAACAATACAAATTGGTGGCCTAATTGAAGGATTATCAAAACAAAAAGCCATAAAAGAAGATTTTACCAACTGGGAAAAAGTTGGTGACTTTGTTGAACTTTCACGGATTGAATTTTAGGGAAGCGTGCGCCTTTCTCATGTTCAATTCTTCCTTTATTTTTCTTATTTTTTTCTGCCGAAGTTTCGTTTTTTCTTCCTCAAACAATTTTTCGGCTTTTTTCAATTTTCCTCCTTTGATTTTTTTCTATTACAGAGAGAATTTTCGGCTATGATCAACTTTTAGCCTATGAATCTCCTCTTTTTTTAACCTCAACAAAAAACCACCCTAACCCTAGGGACCTATCATATCCTTTTATACGTAGAGCCATTCCCATATTGGGTTTGGACTCAATTTACATGAGGAGATATAAACCCACTTACATGGACCCATAAAAAAAACATGAGTTTCAATTTTGGACTAAAAATAATGGGCTTGTCCCAAAATTAATTAAGCCCAATTTTCAGTGTCTACAGCTGCCCCTCTTTGTGGACTTTCTGAGAATCTTGAAAGACGTAAAGGCGTTCTTTCCGTAATTCTAGATGAACGGGAAGTACACAAAAACGTACACACTGTTGCGCTTGAACTCTTTCTTCTTTCGCTTTTTCAAGCTTCAAACTTGAACTTCTTAAATAACCGCACTGGATCATTTAAGATGCAACCTCGATCACGGAAACCTTTCTTGGAGTGACCTTATTGAATCAAATTGGAGATCAACTCTGATCATCGGAAACTTCTTGAACGACCACAGTGGATCATTTGGAGATCAACTCTGATCTTTGAAAACTTCTTGAAACGATCATACCGGATCATCTGAAAATCAACTCTGATCTTCGAAAATTTCTTGAAACGACAACACCGGATCATCTGGAGATCAACTTTGATTTTTGAAAACTTCTAGGAAGAACCGCACTGGATCATCTGGACGTCAACTCTGAACTTCGAAAACTTTTCGGAAGGACCGCAATGGATCATCTGGAGATCAACTCTGATCATCAAAAACTTCTTGGAATGACCGCACGGGATCATCTGAGGATCAACTTAGAACTTCTTGGAATGACAGCACTGGATCTTTGGCAATCAATTCTGACCATTGAAAACTTCTTGGAATGACCGCATTGGATCTTTTGGGGATCAACTCTGACCATTGAAAACTTCTTGGAATGAGATCAACTCTGATCATAAAAAAAACTTCTTGAAATGAGATCAACTCTGATCATCAAAAACTTCTTGAAATGAGATCAACTCTGATCATCAAAAACTTCTTGAAATGAGATCAACTCTGATAATCAAAAACTTCTTGAAACGAGATCAACTCTGATCATCAAAAACTTCTAGAAAGGAGATCAACTCTGATCATAAAAAACTTCTTGAAACGAGATCAACTCTGATCATCGAAACTTCTTAGAATAAGATCAACTCTGATCATCGAAAACTTCTTGAAATGAGATCAACTCTGATCATAAAAAAAAACTTCTTGAAACGAGTTCAACTCTGATAATAAAAAATCTTCTTGAAAGGAGATCAACTCTGATCATAAAAAAAACTTCATGGAATGACCGCACCGGTTCATCTGGGGATCAACTCCGATCACTGAAAACTTCTTTTGAATGACCGCACTGGATCATCTAGGGATCAACTCTGATCTCTAAAACTTATAGGAATGATCGCACTGGGCCATCTGGAATCAACTCTGATCAAAGAAAACTTCTTGGAATGACCGCACTAGATCATCTAGGGATCAACTCTGATCACTGAAAATTTCTTGAAATAATCGCACTAGATCATTTGGGGATCAACTCTAATCATTTGAAACTTCTTGGAATGATCTCACTGGACCATCTGGGAATCAACTCTGATCTCTAAAAACTTCTATGAAAGACAACACCGAGTCATCTGAAGATCAACTTATCTCTGAAAGCTTCTTTGAAAGACCGCACAAAGTCATCTTAAAATCAACTTAGATCTCTGAAAACTTCTATGAAAGACCGCACTGGGTCATCTGAAAATCAACTTAGATCTCTGAAAGCTTCTATGAAAGACCGCAAAGGGTCTCTTAAGATCAACTTAAATCTCTGAAAACTTCTATGAAAGATCGCACAGGGTGCTTGAAGGTGAAAAGATCGCACTGGATCACTTTAAACACATGTACTTGACTATTCATCTATCCTTTCTTGACTTCTTCTTTACTCATTCTTGGCTATTGTCTCTTCTTGGTTCCCTGTCCTCTCATGACTCCTTCTTTGCCTACTAGGCTATGTGATGTCCAGTCCCTCTCTATGATGCCCCCATGACTAATTCTTCAATAATTCTGAATCACTCCGTCCTCGTCCATGTCATGCCCTGATGACTCAACTTTATGTAACTTTTGAATTCTTCTTCTTCAAGACATGTTATGCTCTGCCATACTTTCTCTCTATAACCAAATGTCTCCTTGACAAAACTCCTTGCTTTGGATCTCACACAGATGATCTGTTGAAGCAGACTCCTTTACCCCACATCAATCCTTGTATCAACTTCTTTGTCTTCCTACAACAAAATTTTACCAGAAGTCAAAGTCCAAAATATGTTATCATGCAATTAGATTTTCTTAAGACATGTCATGATTAAAAATGATTTCACATGAATATTGCCCCACTTGCCCCTGAAAACATTTTTGTCAGAAATATGTTGCCCATATTGCCCTGTTTTTCCAAAACCAAGAAACTTTTCTCAAAAGATTTGGTGACCACCACTTAGATGAATCCCCTTGCCAAGACTTTGACTGCTTCATCTTGGACTCACAAATGGAATGCAAATCTTTAGCAAACTCATTTCTAAACTCTTTTTCAAGACATTTTCAAATCATCATTTGTTCAAAGATTTGAGTCAACACTGACTATCAAGAGGTTCCCAAGGGCTGGAAAGGCAATTCTCGAAAAAGGATGTGTATCAGCTTCTTTTGACACGGTTCATATGTTGGGCGACTTTGTCAACTCTTATTCCGTGAATTGAATCAATGCCCAATGCTGCGAAAGAGGTCCTACTTTATTTGACTGCTTTGACAATCCTTATGAGGACTCAAAAATTCCCATTCTTGCTCTAGACTGCCCTTTCAGGTTTTCACCCTAGAGCCTTATCATTTCCTTCTCTTTTCTTTTTTTTTTCCTTGCCACGCACTTGCACTGAAAACTCTTGAAACAAACTTTGTCTTGAAATCTTTTTGAAAAACATTTTTTCTCTTTTGAAAAGATTGCACTTTGAGGAAAACGTTTTTTTTCTTTTGAAAAGATCACACCTAGAGGAAAGTTTCATTCCAGTATCCCGACTTGATCAAAGATGGACTTTATTAGGCACGGCTTGGGTTAAGGGTGCCAAAGAAAGGATAAAAAGGCTCAAAAATGTGTTTGAGGGTGATTGAATCAAGGATCACTTCTTTGTCCTGTGAAGGATTCTGTCAAATTCATGCTTTCCTCCATTTTTTACTTTTTCAACTTCTTTGTTTCCTTTTCTTCTTTTTTTTCAATTCTTTTCTTTTCTTCTCTTCTCCTTCTTTTGATTTGAACTTTCTTTCTCTCGATGGAGCGAGTTCATTGTCTCTTTTGTGAACTCGATTCAGTATCATGGGTTGCTCCTTCTTCCAAATTTAAATGCACACCCTCTTTTCATTTGCTGAGACAAACTGTCTCTGTATCCTTGGCCCCCAATGCGGAGGGTGATCCTTGATTAAGGTTCATTTGAAAGAAAAATTCATTCGGCTCAAAGGGGACAACAATGGATAATTTTTCTGCAAGCAAGGGGAATAAGAAAGAAAGCCATTTATCACTTCAAGCCTGGACATTGAAAGGTAAAGTTGGAAAACTTAAACCCTTGCGAAAACTGATTTTTAAAGAAAGCATTTTTGACTTTTGAAAAACTCTTTGATCAAAATCCAAAAGTTTGTGCCAATGCATGACGTCTCAATCAGTCCATTTCTTTCACATTTTCTTTTTACTTTCTTTCCTCACTTGCTTTTCTTTTTTTCCTTTGCTAATGGGAATCTTACAATTGATGTCTACCTCTCTTTCATTCATCTGACCTTTGTAATGATGAATTTTGAGCATTTTAATCCACCACTCTGGCTGATTATTGCTTGCCTTCCTCACAAGGACATGAAAAGTCTCTTGAAAACCAGAGTTATCAGAAAAGGTACGACGTGGATTGTCTACCCTGGATTTATGGACCAACTTGCCCCTACAAGTGTTAGAGGAGACTTGAATTTGGCTTTTTAAAAAAAACAATCTTCTTCAAGGCATATCTGGAAAGGTAACAAAATATCTTGAAGATGTGTAATTTTTGGTTCAATTAGGTTTCCAAGGAAAGAAATAGGCTCTTTTTTTGATTAAGGAAATGTGGAATTTAAACTCAGTGTTGACATAAAACAAATTGTCTTGTTGTCACTTTCAAAAAAAAAACATCCTTATTTCGAAAACATTTTTATTCAAAAGACAACCCTTTCACTAAAGAGTTTTTTTTTTTCAAAATTTCTCAAAACCTTTTACTAAACCTCATTCCTTTGCTCATTGCCCACACAAATATTATGGCCCGTACTTGAGTGCTTTGGGAACTATTCCTTAGTAGTGATCACCAAATTCTGCAAACATTCATAATTTTCATTCAAAATGAACTTTTTCATTCAAGGAAACAAATGCAACAATTTTGATCACTACAATCATGAGAAAATTTGAGTAAGAATATCCAAAAAACTGAAATACAATGCAAGTGATATGCATATGTGATATAAGCACAAAAGTTTCAGAAATTCCCTATGCAACAGACTCCCAGTTTTCATTTTGACTAATCTGCAGCTAACTCGCCCTTTTGATGTAGTCTTCAATTCCTTATTGACTAGCCAAAGTTTCATCTGGAATTTCAACGCACAGGTCGCCTTGTTCTCACATCTCTCTTAGTCAACCTTTAACTATAGCTCCAAGCAGTGAACTCAAGCTTCCAACAGATCTCCCATGCTTTCCTGAGGATGTTAGACTCCAACAAGCAAGTATAAACAAGTAATATTTACAAGTGACCTACATGAATGAACTACATGTAAAAAATGCATCTATTTACAAGTGACAATGATAATGCATGATGGATGCATATATACAAGTGAATGACAAATTCATGATGGATGCAATGTGTGAATTGCAAATGACTTTTACCAAAGAAAAAGACAACTTAGAAAATCTTCCGGAATCTTCCACCAAGATTTTAGAAGTCGTCCCTTCCCCACATCCAAGTTTCAATTACCACAAAACTGTATCTAATTGAAATTCTTCATTTGTGTGACAAATAATGAAATATGAGTGCAAATTGTAAAGATGCAAAAGAAAATGCCTAGAAAGAGAAAACAAAACAGAAAGAATCATTAGTAACAATATATGAAGAAATTGAAATTACGACAAAATACGAAAAGATGCCCCTATTACATTATTTAAAAACCAAGAAATTGGCAGAAATTGCCCCAGGGCAGGTAGTCTCCTATTGTGAGTAATGGGCATACCCACTCTACAATCCAAAGTTGAAAAAATGGTATAAGTATAAAGGTTAGAAGTGTCCCTTCTTTGTGTCCTACACTTCCTGGGGTTTGGCTCTATACAAGCTGGCTTTCTCACACTATATGCTGGGTTCTTTTGTCAGACTCTTCTAAAGGTTCCCAAATTGTCCTCACTGTCGCCAACTCTAGGCTAGTAAGGCCCCTAATTCTCACCCATTATAGGCTCATTGAAAAGGGTTCAATTTGGGTGGAGGTTTTTCACATAACCTATACGGGGATCTTAATTGATCCCACGAAGGTTAGCTAATTCACCTCCGATCTAAAGGGTATAAAATTCAAGCCCCGGGTTCGGGCTGATGCATGCAATGCAAAAGTGATGTGAGTGCAGAAGGGACAAACAAACCTTTACCAATACCAACATGCAGAAAATCAAATTACCATAAAGAAAAACTAATGCTGAACCAAAACAAAAACAACAAAATTGTTGAACCATAAATAATAATGAATCATAAATAAAAACAAATATTCACAACAATAAAACATGGCAAAAATCAAGAAAAAAATGCAACCAATTATTATTAAGATCCTAAATCTGGTTAAACTAAGTCTGGCCTGATTCTCTAATTAGTCCCCAGTGGAGTCGCCAAGCTGTCATAACGTGCGGGTCCGGGAACCCTATCGCTCCGACTGAAACAACAGGAGTCGCCACTAACCAATTTCTAGGTGTGATTAGTCACCCTATTTACCATTAAATCCTAGTTAGGTCTCATGCTTGGCAAAACCCTAACTAAACCTACTGGTCTGATCTTCTAACCTAAATCTAGGTTCGGGAGTCCATTACGTTCAGGGAAGGATTAGCACCCCTGAGACGTCCGTCAAATGACAGTACCATTAATCTAACCAGATTCTATGTGGGTCAAAATGTAATTGGTTGATTTTATCCTAATCTTGCTTATTCAAAAAAAATTTGAAAAAAAGTAATAGATAAATAAATAAATAAATAAATAGAAAAATAAGTAAAAATAATAGATAAATAAAAAAGATAAATAGGTATATAGATAATAAGATAAATAGTTAGGTAAAAAAAAGTAGATAATAGTAAATAAATAGAT